>JAJEJH010000352.1:0-258705 GCA_026122585.1 Anacardium occidentale | reverse complement strand
GGGGGTGTGTCTGGGTTTCTACACGCACACGGCCAACATGCACGACCGTGTCCATACAAAATTTGAGGACACACGGGCGTGCATCATGGGCGCACGGTCGTGTGCTCGACCCAGATTCTGCAGAACGCGTCTAAAAATCCAGAAATTTCCACACCAACACTTCCACACTCCAAATCAACACACATACAAGTTAAATACTACTACTAGCATGCCCATAATCATCATTTCATCATCTTAATCACGCCAATCATCATAAATAAAGCATATATCTCATGCATATAAACATATACGCATATAAACATGGAAAGCCACTCAATCAGGTTATCATGCATCATCTCACAGCTCAAACATGCTGGAAACCACTCAAACAAGCACACATAAAGTTCACATAAGCTGGAAACAGCCATTCATGCTCTGAAAACAGCGAGAGAGGTAAGGAAAACACTTACCTCGTGCCATGGAAGCTTGACCTCTCTCTCTGGAAGCCTCTGGATCTCTAATCTAAAGCTGGGCTGCTGGGGGATCTCTCTCACCCAATCTAGGGTTCACTGGAGCTAGGGGAGAAGAGGAGAAAATGAAGGAAATAAGCTGGGAGGCTGGAATCTGCGTGCAACTGGAAAATAAAACTAATATATCTGGCTGAGGCAAGACACACGGTCGTGTGTGCGATGGAAAATAGCCATTTCCACCCACCATTGCGCAGAAATTGAAACTAAGCCCCAAAGGACTTCTAAATGACTCTTCTACCCCCCCTGAACTCTCTAAAAATGATAAATTCTACCCTTGGGTCATTACAATTCTCTCCCTCTAATAAAAATTCCGTCCCCGGAATTACCTAAACAAATCAAGGAACCTTTCTCTCATATCAGCTTCAACTTCCCAAGTAGCTTCGTCGATTCTCTGACTTCTCCATAGAACTTTAACCAGGAGAATCTCGTTGTTTCTGAGCTTCTTTACTTTGTAGTCCAAAATCTGAACTGGGACTTCTTGGTAGCTCAAATCATCTGATAACTCTAGATCTTGAACCTCTAACACATGAGATGGATCACTCAAATATTTCCTTAGCTGATAGACATGAAACACACTATAGATTCTGTCCAAACTGGCTGGAAGAACGAGTCTGTATGCAACTCTGCCTAATCTCTCCAGAATCTGATACGGTCCAATGAATCTCAGAGCTAACTTACCTTTTCTGCCAAATCTTAGGACACATCTATAGGGAGCTACTCTTAGAAACACGTGGTCTCCAACCTCAAATTCTAGTCCCTACGCCTCAGATCTGTATAGCTTTTCTGACGATCATGGGCCTGTTGAATTCTCTGTCTGATAACTCTGAGCTGCTCAATCATCAACTGAGTCATCTCTGCCCCATTGTTGACTCTAATGAATCTCTATCACCAATGTCATCCCAATACAATGGTGACCAGCACCTCCTACCATACAAGGCCTCGAAAGGTGCCATCTGGATCGTAGACTGATAGCTATTGTTGTAGGCGAACTCCATCAACGATAGCAAATCAACCCAACTAGTCTGAAAATCCATGCAACAGGCTCTCAACATGTCTTCTAAGATCTGATTGACTCTTTCAGTCTAACCATCTGTCTGCGGGTGGTAAGCTAAACTGAAATGAAGTCTGGTCCCCAATGCTCTTTATAGACTACACCAGAAAGGAGATAGAAATCTCGAATCTCTGTCTGAAACTATATCTCTGGGAACCCCATGTAATCTGACCACCTCTCTAACATACAAACGGCCCAACTGATCTGTGCTCATACCCTCTCTGATCGGTAAGAAGTGAGCAGACTTGGTCAATCTGTCAACTATAACCCATATGCTGTTGTATCCATGCTGAACTCTGGGAAGTCCTGAAATGAAATCCATAGAGACACTCTCCCATTTCCACTCAGGAATCCTTAATGGCTGTAATAACCCAGAAGGTCTCTGATGCTCTACTTTGACCTGCTGACAAGTCAAACATTGGGCAATGAACTCTGAGATATCTTTCTTCATACCAGACCACCAAAATCCTCTCTTGAGATCTTGATACATCTTGGTACTATCGGGATGCGCTGAATAAGCTGTACTGTGAGCCTCTGACAAGATCCTCTGTCTCAAATCTGTGTCATCTGGCACACAAACTCTGTCTCTGAACCTCAGAATCTCGTATCTGATCTCAACGTCTGACGCTGTGCCCTCATAAACCCTCTGAATCATACTCTGAACCCATATATCTGACATCTGACCAACTCAGATATCATCCATGAGCGTGGACACTATCTGAAGTCTGGAGAAACTAGCTGTCACAATCTCAATATCCTCTCTGGTGATCTCATGCTGCAACTGACTCTGCACTGAAATCATGAATAGAGCTACTCTCCTGCTCAAGGCATCAGCTACTATATTAGCCTTGCCCGGATGATAGCGAATCTCACAATCATAATCTTTTACTAGCTCTAACCATCTTCTCTGTCTCATGTTCAATTCTTTCTGAGTGAAGAAATACTTGAGACTCTGATGATCTAAATAAATACAGCATCTGACACCATATAGGTAATGTCTCCAGATCTTCAAAGCGAAAACTACTGCAGCCAACTCTAAATCATGCGTAAGGTATCTCAACTCATAATCCTTTAATTGCCTAGATGCATAGACAATTACCCTACCTTGCTGCATCAAAACTGCTCCAATCCCCTAGTGGGATGCATCTGAATAAATCTCATAGTCAACACCCTCCTAAGGCAATGCCAACACTGGAGTACTAGTCAGTCTCTACTTTAACTCCTGAAATCTCTGCTCGCATACATCGATCCACACAAAAGGAACCTCTCTCCGAGTCAAAGCTGTCAATGGTCTCGCTATGCTGGAAAAACCCTCGATGAATCTGCGGTAATATCCAGCCAAACCAAGAAAACTCCTAACCTCCTTAGGTGTCCTCGGCCTCGGCCAACTCAAAATGACCTCAATCTTACTCGGATCTACTGAAATACCAACTGCTGATACAACATGCCCGAGAAAAGCTATACTGCTCAACCAGAATTCACATTTGCTGAACTTGGCATAAAGCTGACGATCTCTCAATCTCTGAAAAACAAACCTCAGATGTTCCTCATGCTCCTCTACACTCCTCGAGTAAACCAAGATGTCGTCGATAAAGACAACAATGAATCTATCTAGACAGTCTTGAAAAACTCGGTTCATCAAATTCATAAATACTGCAGGAGCATTCGTCAACCCAAAAGGCATCACTACAAACTCGTAGTGACCATACCTCGTCTTGAAAGCCGTCTTGGGTACATCTCTCTCTACTACTCTCACTTGATGATACCCAGACCTCAAATCTATCTTGGAGAACACTGCAGCTCCACTCAATTGGTCGAACAAGTCATCAATCCTAGGCAACGGATACTTATTCTTCACTGTTACCTTGTTCAGCTCTCTGTAATCTATGCACATTCTCAAGCTTCCATCTTTCTTCTTGACGAACAAGATGGGAGCACCCCATGGCGAGTAACTCGGCCTGATGAAACACTTATCAATAAGCTCTTGCAGCTATTTCTTTAATTCTTACAACTCTGTTGGAGCCATCCGATACAGAGCCTTAGAGATAGGAGTCATACCAGGAAGCAACTGAATGCAAAACTCCAACTCCCTCTCAGGAGGTAACCCTGGCAAATCATCTGGAAACACATTAGGGAACTCCCTCACTATAGGCACATCCTCGATACTTGGCCCTACTACATCTCTACATACCACATTAGCCAAGTATCCTACACAACCTTTACTCAAAAGTCTCCTCGCCTGCAAACAGGAAATAAGCGGGGTCTCTACTCTCCCCTCTCCAAAAACAAATTGATCAGGGCCTAACTGCAGTCTAACCTTTTTCTTCCTACAGTCAATCTCTGTCCCTTAATCGCTCAGGAAATCCATGCCTAGGATCATATCAAAATCAACCAACTCCAACATGATCAAATCTATCCTCAATTTCTTATCCATAATCTCAACCTCCTGATCTGACAGTACCCGGTCACTCAAAACCATGCCACCATCCGACATCTCTATGTAAATACTCCTATCTGCCACACTAGGGATTAACCCTAAACTCTCTACTACCTCTCTAGATATGAAACTGTGTGTGGCACCACAATCAATCAACACATAAATAGGAGTATTACGGAAGAGCAACTGACAGGTAACTGCATGCGGCGCGGCCTCTGCCTGATCCCATCTAACTGCAAAGACTCTGTCTCTACCTCTACTCGAAGGACCAATACCTCCTCCAGGTGCACTAGGACCACATTTGCCTGCTCCAACACCTCTGCCTGTTGGACCAGGAAAACCTTTGGCTGGGGGACCACCACCAATAATGGGGCACTCTGACACCTGAAGACCAGGCTGTCTCCATCTGAAGCATACACCTTGTCCTACTAAGCACTCTCCCGAATGCCTCCTACCACAAGTCCTACATTGTGATAGCTCTGTCCTCTGTTTTCTACCTTTGCCTGATTTCTTGGACTGCATGGGTCTCTTTCCTCTATCTCTGTCACTGCCCCTGTCAGGAGCTCTATCTGGGGCCCTCTCTGTAGGTCCACTGAACACACCCATCCTCTGAAGGTACACCTCGGATCTCAAGGCTCTCTCCAAGGTGTCACTGAATCTCTGAGGAAGAGATGATCCTATCATGACGTCTCTGGCTATCGCTGGGTGCAAACCATGCATAAATTTCTGTACCCTGGTGATCTCTGAAGCTGTCATGCTTGGCACAAACCTCACCAGCTAATTGAATCTGGTAGCATAATCTTTAACTATACCGATACCCTGAGTCAACTCTATGAACTCTTGAGCCCTGACATGTATCATGTCTGCACTTTGGTACTCCTCATCAAATAATCTTCTAAAATCAACCCAAGACATACTGCGCACATCAACTGACGTCTTAACGAGGTTCCACCAAACCCTTGCATCACCTCTGAGCATATAAACTACATATCTCACTTTCTCTCTGTCTGTCATGGTGAACAACTCCATAACACTCTCTACTGATTCAATCCAGTCTTCTGTGACTGTAGGATCTCTGGAACCAGTAAATCTGAGTGGCTGATGGGCTCCTGACAAACTGTAAATCGGATGCAGTCTCTCTGAACCACTAGTACCAGTTGTACCTACCCCTGAACTCTGACCTCTCTGATACTCATACTCTGGTGCCTGAAAATCCTCTGACCTCTGCTCATAATACTCTCTGCCTCACCCTTGAGGGGCTCTGCCTCTAACAGGCTCTTGAGTCTCAACCCTTTCTGTAGGCTGTCGTTCTTCTCTCATCACTTCTCTGACAATATCTCTGACATCCTCTGGCCTAAGAGATACTCTGGAGTGCTGGGACCGCTTAAGGTCACTAGTGCTCATAGGTCTAATAGAGGCACTACTCTGTTCACTCATATCTCTATGGGATCTCCTATCTAGAAAATCACAGCACAGAGGATCAACATAAAACATAAACTGAAATCACATTTAAAACTTACGCTGAGAGGAAGCGAGCGACGGCTGCTGGGATATGCTGGCTCTCGGCTCATGCAAATTTATAAAAAATAATGCATGTGAAAACTCATTTTCTGAACATGATTTTTTTCAAAATCTGCTAAATGGCTCAAAGCAATGCTCTAATACCAAACACTGTAGCGACCCCCGCCCCCGGTTACTGTGCACTACGAAAAATACTGTAGATAATAATAAAATATACCCGAGACGGGGACCTCTACAGTAAAAAGGTCTGCTGCTGCTGCTGAAAAATTTCTTAATAAAAGAAACTGTAAATATAATTTACTGTGAAAGTAAATTAAATATAAGCGTGAAAACCCAGGCTGCTCATGTATAGAAATATACTGGTCATACAATGTACTAGAGTATAATACACACATATATATACATGAGAAAATATAAGCATGCGAGCCAACATGCTAACTGCTGCGTCGAGCCACATCCCCGAAATCTCGCAATGGTCTCGCTTCAGCTCAGCCACTCGAATCACTGACCTGCAAAAAGAAACAGGGAAGGGAGTGAGTGACAAAGTCACTCAGCAAGCGTTTCCAAACATAAACACTCGCAGGTCAAAACTAACTGACTACATGACTCGTCACGTAGGAGGTTCTGCTATTCTGATTTCTTATTCTGATTCTCGTGATATACCGAAGTATATCCATTTTCTGAATTATCTTTACTGAATTCTATTTTATTTCTGTTACTGTTCTGTTTCTCATCTGTTTCTCATGAGATGTTGTACATGACAATGAAATGTATATGCTAATGTCATGTATGTTGAAAACTGTAAAAACTTGCCCTCCGACTTATTTTTCTGAAAAATTGTCTTTTCTGAAAAATTGTCTTTTCTGAAAACTCTTTCTGGTAATAAAACTATGATCCGAAGATCCTGAATATATACGTATAGTATATGCTGAAATCTATATCAGAAAGTACTGTAAATATCTGAAAATCTGCTATGCTGGCTAGACTGATGAATACAGGGATTTGGCACCCTGACCGTGTGAGTTCAAGGTCCTAATGAATCTACTGATGCACAACCAGCACTCTCTCTAACGAGCTTGGTCAGTGACCATGTCCTCTCTAACGGACGCTGGTTTCCCTCTCTAGCGGGTGTGTGAACTCATAGGTGCCCCCTCGTATCCACCCCTATCTGATATATGAAAAATCATATATGTATATCTAAAAAATCATGCTGTTGAATCCCTGGATCCAGTCTGAAAACATCTGGTATGACATGTCGTGCTAAATGCTGATAATCATGCATGATATGCTGTTTTCTGATGTGAATTCTGAGTTTTGTGTGCTTAGAATTGGCTTAGAGTGGTTTAATTCTCTTTTAATATTCTTTCTCTCCTTTCTATTAAGTGCACAGGTGTGTGTTTCTAGGCGCACGGGTGTGTGTTTCTAGGTGCACGGGCGTGTGTCAAGGTACACGGGATCGTGTGCTCATCGTGTGCAAGGTTTTGGAATAAATTCATGAAAATTGGGCTGGACACACGGGCGTGTGGTGCAACACACGGGCGTACAAACTGAGGCACACGGGCGTGTATGGCACTGCACGGGCGTGTGGCTGCCATCACAAGCTTCCCGTGTCTCGCATACACGGGCGTGTGGAATTGGGGGAAGGCACACGGGCGTGTGTACTCGGGCACACGGGGGTGTGTCTAGGTTTCTACATGCACACGGCCAACATGCACGACCGTGTCCATGTAGAATTTGAGGCCACATGGGCGTGCATCACTGGCGCACGGTCGTGTGCTCGACCCAGATTCTACAGAACACGTTTGAAAATCCAGAAATTCCCACATCAACACTTCCACACTCCAAATCAACACACATACAAGTTAAATACTACTACTATCATGCCCATAATCATCATTTCATCATCTCAATCACGCCAATCATCATAAATAAAGCATATATCTCATGCATATAAACATATACGCATATAAACATGGAAAGCCACTCAATCAGGTAATCATGCATCATCTCACAGCTCAAACATGCTGGAAACCACTCAAACAAGCACACATAAAGTTCACATAAGCTGGAAACAGCCATTCATGCTCTGAAAACAGCGAGGAGGTAAGGAAAACACTTACCTCGCGCCATGGAAGCTTGACCTCTCTCTCTGGAAGCCTCTGGATCTCTAATCTGAAGCTGGGCTGCTGGGGGATTTCTCTCACCCAATCTAGGGTTCACTGGAGCTGGGGAAGAAGAGCTTCCCCAGAAGGAAATAAGCTGGGAGGTTGGAATCTGCGCGCAACTGGAAAATAAAACTAATATATCTGGCTAAGGCAAGACACACGGTCGTGTGTGCAGTGGAAAATAGCCATTTTCACCCACCTTTACGTAGAAACTGAAACTAAGCCCCAAAGGACTTCTAAATAACTCTTCTACCCCCCCCTGAACTCTCTAAAAATGACAAATTTTACCCTTGGGTCATTATAGAAAACCCAGAAATTCCCACACCAAAAACATTCACACTTCAAATCATCAAACATACACATTCTCTACTGCTGCTAGCATGCACAAAGCATCATTTCATCATCTCAAACACGCCATACAACATGAATGAAACATATAATACATGTATACAGAATATACACATATAAATCATGAAATAACCACTCAATCATCCAAGAATTCATCAACTCAAGCTCAAGCATGTTGATAACATATCAAACAAGCACATAATGGCTCTCATAAGCTGAAAATAGCAAAACATGCTTTGAACATAGTGAAAGAGGTAAGGAAAACACTTACCTCGCGCCATAGAAGCTTGCTCTCTCTCTCTGAAAGCTTATGGATCTCTAATCTGGAATTGAGCTGCTGGGGGATCTCTCTCACCCAATCTAGGGTTCACTGGAGTTGGGGGAAGAAGGAAATGAAAAATTAGAAATAAGCTGAAAGTTGGAAATAAGCTGGGAACGGCGCGACTGAAAATAAAACATATATACGGCTAAAAAGGCAGACACACGGTCGTGTGTGTAGTGGAAAATTTCATTTTCCATCCACCTTCGCGCATACACGAAATATTCTTTCCAGAATACCCATGTACAAGCCACAAAAGGCTTCTAAAAGACTCTTCTACCCCTGAACCCCCTCAAATTCTTTCCTAAACAAGAAAATCTCTCTTTTACCCTTGGATTCAGAACCTAAAAAGACAGTTCTACCCTTGGCCCATTACAAAACTTTTGCAAATTAAATATGACAACAATCACATATCAAATTAATTAAATCATTCAATAAATGAAAAATGAATATTCATTGAAAAGTCTACTATATGTATAATAAAGAACTCTTAGGCTCTAATACCATATAAAAAGAATGTTAACAAATCTAAATACATAGTAAACAACAAAATTAAAAAAATTTATATTACAACTCAAACCTCCACATTTGGAGGTTTCACCACTTAGATTTCACCTTGATGTTTTTGCTTCATTCACCAATGCAATGAGGTTGAACTAGTCCATGTAAGGGCTTCATAATGTTGATGAACAGGTAAAGATTGTTAAGTGGTTTCACAGGTATTAGTCTATCGAATTGAATGAATGTAAAAGGTGTTATAGAGAGAACATTTGAGAGAAAAATTGTCTCTCCTCTTTTTGTAAGAATGATTAGGTTTAGGAAGCTATGAAATATGTCTCAATTTATATGAAAATTTTATAACCCTAACTCACACAATTTCACTTCACCCATAACTTTTGGATAATTACAGTTTGACCCTAAATCTTTAATTTCTCTAGGATGAAGTGAACAACATATTCACCATGGATTTTGCCATGTTGAATGCCCGATAGTGTTTATTAGAGCTTCGGAGAAATAGTTCGATTTTATTTTCCTCTTTCGCCAATTGATCAAATTTGATTTTGACACCAGTTTGCAATGTTAGACTACATTTTGATATGTTGCTTGCTTTTGGTTTCTAACTTCTGTGTTTTGTGAGATGTTCAATTTCTGAATGATGTCAAATCCCACATTTTCAAACAAAATATAAAATAGTATTCTTGTTTTGCTTAGTTTGCACAGTCATTATTTTCCCACTGATTATTGAGACTTGTACAGTGGCGAGATTCAACAGTAAACTTTGACTTAACCGCTTAGGTTATAGTTTCTTTATTTGACGTTTGTTGGTTGTGTTTGGTATGTGCACAATGAGCCTCTGTGCTCGTCCCTATTGTGTGGTGTTAAATTCAATAGATGTTCTAAGCCCACACGAAGAGTCAAAAACCAAGGTTGAAGTCAAACATTGGCACGCATGTGATTTGAGCTTTAGCAGGAACAAAATTATAATCAAAACTTGTTCCTGAAAGAATTGAATTCTACCACTAAATCCGTTAACTTCCATCATTTTATTGTGAAGAGCAAGCCAACCTCAAAAATGATGTAAACATTTTGTGATCAATTGTACTGAAAATTTATGTAAGCGCATGTGCAACCCGCTCAAGCCATTGGCCTTGTGCTGACATCATATCAAGAATTTTAGCATAACGTATATTCTGGTTAATGTACCGCTTTTGGGTCTCTATGTGGCCTCAACCAGCCAGTCAACAAATGCTCAGGTACTGACCATGGTTCTTAACCGGCCTTAATTTCATGGCACACATTTTTTCCTCGTCACATAAACACAAAACCGAAGAACAAGAAGAAGGCAAACAACAAAACAAAACGCAGTTGGTCGAATTGATTGCAGCACCCATGCTTGTGCACTTCGGTTTAACAGTTCTTGGTGCTGGCAATATCACAGCGAGAAAATACAAGGCAACAGCCGATACAGATGACAAAAGGAAGCATAACAATCTAGGGTCACTACATGAATAAATAACCAAATTAATATTTTATATCTTACAACTTCAATTAGGAAGAGGAGCTAGGCATGGAGCTGACCTTCTTCAGGAGGCTCTTGATCTCATTCTCCAACTTGGCTTTCATCTCTGGGGAAAGATTATCTCCTGAGTTTGCTAGCATTGATGTCATCATCTCAAGATTCTGCCTTATGAAGTCAAGTGGAGGTGCCTCACCAGGGTGAGGAACTGACTCCGAAGGCTTTGCCGGCAGCTGATAATTGATAAGGTCTGAACCGAAAGGGTTGCTCTTCTCTAAACTTAGAATAGCATCGCTAGCATCTGCACTCCTCATGAAAACAACCTGGGCAATATTATTATCTTTCAACAACTGTGTTTCTGATTCCTTCAAGGGCCCAAACCTGCAAAATGTTGTAACTAAAACCTCTTTAGTAGGCATGGAAACTCCTGGGGCAAATGTCAGGACAAGAACAGTTCCTACACATTCTCTGTTCTGATTTCTATTCATATTCTGTGTCCTGGAAGCAAATCTTCTACTTAGCTGTCCTGCACTAGCTTCCCTTTTTCTCCTCTTCTTCTCTGGTTTTCCTTGAGGGAATGCACATGGTTCGGCACTAGTTCCATTTAAATCTGGTATTTTGGAAGTAGTTATAGTCTCCTGATCTTCTGGTGCTGCATTTGCTTTCTTTCTCCTTTTCTGTACAGACTTACCTTCAATAGAAAGCAGGCTAACTCCTGGTGGATCTTCGATCCACAAGCCTGGTATGGGGGAATCTCCATTTCTTTCTTCAGGAATAGAATTGATCGAGTATGGTCCCCTCACCTGCAAGTCTACCACTAATGAGCCAAATTTCACAATGTTTCCATTTAGATCTTGTAAGCAGGCACTAATTTTAGTTTCAGAACCACCTGTAGCAGCTTTTCTTTTCCTCTTTCTCTTCTTTGTCTCAGAGGCCACGTGGCCAATAACCTGGGCAGTTTCTGCCAATACCATGGGTATAGCACCATTGCCATTCAAATCAGGTATGCAAGTAGTTTGTCCAGTTGGCAGATTGTGAGTGCCTGTACTCTGGAAATTTTTCGCTGATAAGCTACTTGCCTCAATATTCTTAGTTGCACCTGATACGCCAGAAGGAGATATAATTGTTGATTTTGCTGAGTTATTGTTTTTCTTTCTCCTTTGTACCTTTTGCTGAGGATCAGTATCGGCTGGAGGCTGATTCATTCCCAGTGGGACTTTCCAGAGAAATGTATCACGGATTTCATTCATATCAGGTTTAGCATCTTTTTGCTTCTGACCAACGATGTTCTTGCAGTACATCTCATAAATATATTCATCATGATATGCCGATATTCTGAATCTAGAAAAGAACCACTCAATTAAATCAAAGTTCTTGTTCTTATTTGGATAAAGGCAGTCTACAGCTGTATAACAGAGTTCAGAGAGCAATTCTGCTGAGGATGCATTAGTTAGCTCTGGATTTGCAGATATATCACTTCCACTCGTGAATTTTTTGAACCATATTTTCTGGAACCTCTTACCACTAGATTTAACAGCTGCAGGGGAAACTGCAAACAGACCACCACTGGTTTCCTCCTCCATTCCATCACGAGTTACTCTCTGCACCTTAAGATCTTCTGTTTCAAATGGCATGCTTTTGTCTCCCCAGTTTACATAAGGATATGATAGATACTTACTCTTCTTCCTTTCTCTCAATTCAAACCCCTTTTCACTTTTCCCCTCACTGCGATCATCTCCATTTCCCACACTGGAGATGTTGGGTTCTGCAATAGTTGGAGATCCCATTAGGCTACCCTCCTTTTCTTTCGATAAGGAATCCAATGCACTGGCATCAATGTCATTTCTAGCTTCAGAATCCTTATTTCTCTTTCTCTTTCTGAAATTTGATGCCATTTTTCCAAGGGTACTTCCCTCCTCAGAAACATTACGCAGGTCCCCTCCCAATACCTGAGCTTCATTCTTCTTCTGCCGTAAAATATTGTCATTGATTCCGCTTATGAGTTTGTTGACATCACTGGATTCAACATCAGTTTCCTGTAGCTGATCCATAGGCACTTGGCTATGTCCAATTGAAAGATAAAAAGCAGACAAACGATTTTGTGTAGTACTGCGCTCAAGCATGCCAGGCATGGGAATGCCCAGAGCAAGATTTTTGAGTTGTCCTAGAAAACTGGCAGGTTTGAAATCAGTGACCAAAAACTTGTCAAATTCAGCTAATTTATGCTTAGAGATGGATGCTCCCTTAGTAGTTACACTAATGACAGATAGTTGGTGACTTTCTTTTGCAATACAGGCGCAAGTCATCTTTGATTTCAGTTGTTTACCAAACTCAGCTACTGCCTTTTCTACTGCAACAACAAAGACTCTAGCCTTACTTTTCGCAAACATCAGTTCAAAGTTCTCATAGAAAGATTTCAGCTGAGATGGATGGCACCAAGAAACATGCCCACTTCCAAAATACCCTACCAGTAGGCAGTCCACCTGGTCAGGTTTCACTGCAGAAGTTGATGCATCAAAAGGGTCACATATCTTTCCAGGCCACCAAGGCTGATTTTTGGTTTTAACCCAGACAACATCACCAACGGAAAACTTGTGCTCCTGATTATTAGTCACAACTTCCTTTTCGTCTTCCCTGGTTTCTTTTAACTCCTTACTCAGCACTGATCCAGTACCAGTTACTCCATTAATATATTTTTTATTAGATCTGCTCAGAGAACCAGCAAAATCCACAAAAAGTGATATATTGTCTCCAGAAACTTCAATATTTTTAACTGAACCAGCTTCATTCAATTCTTTATCTTTCACAGTCTTCTCAACCGAAACTTCCTCACTCCCATCATCAACCAATCCTAGCTTACCAACCAATAATGCCTTCAAAGAATCCACTTTATTTTCATTCTCCTTTACAATACCATCACTCAACATGCAGTCTTTCTCAGCCTCTGCAACAGTAACACTATCCTCTTCAATCTCAGCAGCACTAACACTAATCTCCTCGCACCCAGCAACACTGACATTAATCTCACCACACCCAGAAACACTAACAGTATTATCTTCAATTCCGGCAGCATTATCTCTGTTCTCTTCATCACCAGCAGCAATGAAACTTATCTCTTGAACGCCAGCAGGACTATCATTAGCCTTTTCACACACAGCAACACTAACACGATTCTCTTCGACCCCAACAGCACTCACTCTATTCTCTTCAACCCCAGCAACACTAACACTGATCTGTTGAACCCTGGCAACACTAGGACCATTCTCTTTACATCCAGTAACTTTATCACCGATCTCTTTAACTAAATCAACATAAATACTATTCTCTTCATACCCAGCAATATTAACACTAATTTCTTGAACCTCAGCAACACAAATACTATTCTCTTCAGCCCCATTCTCTCCTCCACTGTTATTATCCTTTTCTACAACTTTCAGATAACAAGCATTGTTACTACCACTGATTATATCAACCCCTTTACCATTCTCTTCCGCAGGAACCAACCCAGTATACTTCTGAATAGAACCAAGTAACCCAGGAGACCCTTGAGCTTCTTCTAGGGTTTCATAATTGGGATTTCGAGCCTCTAGGGTTTCTGGGGTTTTAGGGTTTTCCATAATCAAAACTGTCCAAAAAACTTTTCTTTTTAATTTACCTTTCAATTCTCTAATCTCCCAATCACCTCACAGCTGATCAAGAACAAAAGGTAAAAATAAAATGAAAGATCCTAGCTTTATTGTACATAAAACATAAATTTAAATAAAAAAGAACAAACTTTAATAAAAATGAGAAGTTAAAAGTTCAAAAGAAAGAGAGAAAATAATCAAACAAAACAAGCCAAAACTTAAAAGAAAAGATAATGATATACCTGAAAATAGACGTGGACATTCTCTTAGCAAGCAGAGAAAACGAGTAGGGTAGTGGAAGAAATACAAGTTAGAAAGAAGATTGATGGTAGTGGGTAAAGGACAGATTTGAAAGAGATAAGAAAGAGAAAAAGAAAAGAAATTAAGATTGAAGTTAACAATGTTCAGGCGATAGATACGGCAATGGCAAAGACCGGGACAGTTGCGTTTTGTTAATGCGTCAAGGAGAGACTTTTTGTATCCACTTTCTGTGCTTTTTCGGAGCTTATCTCATGTAAATTTATGTCCTGTTTATTCGGATTATTAAGGGAACGGAAATTAATTAAAAGCTTCTTTCTTTTTAGAAAATTTAATTAAAATAACTATTTATTACACAAAATTAATTATTATTTAAAATAAATTTAATCAACCGTTATTTTGTCTATATTAAACTTCTGACAAAACTAAATTAAAGTTTTTGTGTTAATAATCATTATCTATTTTTTTAAGTAAAATTTATGGGCCTAAAGATATACTCTGAAAGGATTTTTTTAAATCATAAAATATTATCTATCAACTTTCTATAATCCAAACACTTATTTGTAAAATATTTTTATTAATTTTACTCAAATTTTTAATAAATTTATCAAAATATCCTCAAAAAAATTTAAAATATTATTAAAATAAAAATTTTTAAAAATTTCAAATAAATAAAATTAAAAAAAGTCATTGTTGTCGTCAATGACACTAATAATGATGCCCTTCGAAAATTGAACCAACTTATTGAAAAAGATCATCTGATTTACGATGTGACCAAATTTTCGTCAACCACTACTATTAATGTTGTTCCCGATGATGATGGTTACCATTTTTATAATTTTTTATTTTATTTGTATAATTTATTTTATAATTTTTAATATTATTTTAATATTATAAAATTTATTTTATTTTTTTAAATTATTATTATTAAAAAAGATAAAATTATCTTTTTTATCATCAATATTTTATAATTGACTGTTAAATTTGATTATTAACTTTAATTAATGATTGAGTATTTGAGCTTTAGAAAGTTGATGAGTAAAATTGTTTTTGAGATAATCTCTGAGGACAAATAATTCCTTTGGCCAAATTTATAATAAAAAGTAAGAGTCAAAAGCCGAAACAAATTAAGTTTGATGTGCAAATGTACACTTTCGGAAAGCTACCACAAACGACATAGTACCCTAAAAAAATATTCATTATTCTTTTAAAGATCTATCTAAATTCTCACAAAAATAGAGTTCAAATAAAAAACTAAATAACCCTAAATATTTACAACAAATTGATGTCACACCCTTGATAAAATAGTATCTAAGACTATATATGTAGCAAAAACAAGTATATACAAATTCAAGACATTACAGGTGCCAATACATGGGTAACTGGTGCTGATCAAAGCCAGCTTACGATGAAGAGAAAACTACCTGACTTCCAAAAAACAGCAGCCCAAAACAACCTCCATTTGTTCTCGCATGGCTCTCGAGAGATTCATCCTCAAGTGAATTTTGACACGAAACAAAGCATCAATCCAACCGGTCTTCTCCAGCCTCAAAACAAGAAAATTGAAAGTCCGAAGTGTGACGAAAAATAGCTGAAAAAGCTGCTCTGGAAGAATCCGCAGCCAAATAAGGCATAATGAGGCACCTGGCTTGGCCGAAGCATGACATCCCATGACTTGTAGTCTTCAGATCCCGGTACACTACAAAACAAAGCCATAAAAAGCATTGAAAACTGCCAGGCAAGGTGCGGAAAAATCCAAGAAGAGCCAGCCCGTACCAGCCTTCGTAAGCCCATGCAATCCTTGGCACCTTTGACCAACCTCTGAATTTTGAGTAGCTTACAGCTTCATATCTTCTAGCTTTATCCAGCCATAATTGGTGCAGAAAACAGCTCCAAATGTTGGCCAAAACCCGCTAAAAAAATGCCAAAATTTTCCCACAGCCAAGCAGCCCTTGCAAGCTTTCTTTATCACATGCAACTTGGTTGATTTCAGATTCTTATAACCCATCTTCCAATCTGTCTACTTTAAGCAATAACCTTCGTCATTGCGGCTCCAGAACCAGGTAAGGGAATGCACAAAGAACTGCCAAAATCTGCCAACAACAAGAAGCGAAAAATAAAGGTTTAACCTGGAATCACTTTTCACGGAACAGTGTACGTGAACAGCGATTCCAGGCCAAAAAAGCAAAAAGAGCTCCAATCGCCTATTTCTTCAGGCCAAGTCTTTCCAGCAAGTGTAATGATTGGAGTTAGAGGCCCAGAGCTTGTTGGAGGAGAGGTCGTAGCCAAGAAAGTGCATATTCATAGTGTGAGCAGGTAAAGAAAGTTTGGTGCTCTGAAAATTCCACTTCAAGAGAAGTCTACCATGTTTGTAATGGCTGGAAGGTTTTCCTGCTGCAAATGTATTAAGAAATTCAGAGAAGAAAGAAAATGAAGGCCAAAGGTTTACACTTACTGGAATGCAAGAACTAACTAATTTTTCATTTAATTGCATATATATATTACAAAAAAAGACAGCTTCCAGATTTACATTTCAGGTTCCATTAATGCAGTCTCATACTTTAGTATCAAACCAATGCATTGTAACCATTCAAATAAACCTAACCTTACCTAATGATTTATCAAAACAAGACAATACATATCACACTTAAATTATGCTGCAATGTGGTAAGAGTTGTCACAATTTACATCATTCAAAAACATCTAGCTCAGCTTGTTCCAGTAGCAAGAAACCACTACCACCATAGCTTCTAATTTTCCAGCATTCCCATCACTCCTCCTTGACACTCTTACTACACATACCAAGCATTTGCTTTAGCTGAATGAACCTTTTAGAATTCAAGGCCTCGGTGAATATATCAGCTAACTAAAAATATGAGGGGCAGTGAACTAGCTGTACTTCACCTTTATCTTCAACTTGTCTTAAGGAATTAAACTTGATTTTTATGTGTTTTGTTCTGCCATGGAAGACTGGATTTTTGGCTATGGCTACTGTTGACTTGTTATCACAATATATAATGGTGGCATTAGATTGAACTTGAAGTAAATCGCCAAGGATTTTTCTTAACCAAATTGCTTGATTCACGGCTGAAGCTGTTGCAATATACTCAGCTTCTACAATGGATTGCACCACCACTTCTTGCTTTTTAGAATTCCAGCAAATAGCACCAGAACCAAGGGTAAAAGCATAGCCTGAAGTACTCTTAAGATCATCTAGAAAACCACCTCAATCACTATCTACATATCCTATTAGATCAACTTCTTTTCCTCTCTCATACATGATGCCTTGCTGTTGAGTCTGCCTTACATACTTGAGCACCTTCTTTACTGCTTTGAAATGAATTTGAGTTGGCCTTTGCATAAACCTGGAGAGCAGACTTGTAGCATACATAACATCAAGCTTAGTAGTAGTTAGATAAAACAAGCAGCCCACCATACTTCTATACACAGAGGGATCACACTCTTCAGCTTCATCCTCCTTGCATAACTTCTCATTTGGAGCAAATAGAACATTGAACCCCTTTGAATTTTGCATGCTAAAGTGGTTGAGCATGGCTATAGCATACTTTTCTTGACAAATAAATGTTCCTAATTCTGATTGGAGCACTTCGAGGCCAAGAAAGTAATTTAACTTTCCTAGATCAGTCATCTCAAACTAGGTTTGCATTTCAGCCTTGAACCAAGCAACCAATTTAGCTTCGCTTCCAGCTATAAGTAAATTATCACATAGAGAGACACCACAAGTAATCCTTCCAGGTCATTTTTCACATACAAGGCTGCCTCACTCAGGCTTTTATTTAATCCCAATTGAAGCAAATGAGCATTAATTTTGCTGTACCAGGCCCTTGGAGCTTGCCTCAAGCCATAAAGTGTCTTCTTTAATAAACACACTTTATCTTCATGTCCTTTTTCTATAAAACCTGTAGGCTGCTCAACCAATACCTCCTCATGTAAATCACAATTTGAGAAGGTTGATTTCACATCCAAATGGTATAGCAACCAACCCTTTTGAGCTGCATGTGCAATTAGCAATCTAATGGTGTCAAATCTGGCCACTGGTGCAAAGGTTTCTGTAAAGTCTATACCTGGCTGCTGAGCATACCCCTTTGCCACCAATCTAGCCTTCAATTTGTTGACTGAACCATCAGGATTGAATCTGGTTTTGAATATCCATTTGACCCCTATGATGTTCCTTCCAATTTGTCTCTTAACTAGCACCTAAGTTTTATTTTTCTAAATCATATTAATCTCCTCCTACATGGTTGCTCTCCACTCAGCTGACTTTGTAGCTTCTTCATAGCATACAGGTTCAGTTTCAGCTACATTACATCTTTCATAAATGTCAGCCAACTTATGCATTTTTCTAGCTGAACTCTCACCCTCCTTAAAGTCACTTGATTCAGCCTCTGAAATAGAAAATTCCTTCCTTTTCTCTTCACTCTTGGTTTCTTTTCTAATTTCTTTTCTTTCCCAATCAAACCTGGTAGATTCATCTACCTTAACATCCCTTTGTGCTGTAATTTTTCCAGTTTCAGGATTAAACACTCTATAAGCTTTTGAGCAGCTGTTGTAGCCTATAAGTATTCCTTTTTTAGCCTTTTCTTACAGTTTGACTCTCTTGTTCTCTGGTATATGTATCCAGCAAATGCTTCCAAAGACTTTTAAATGATTGAGATCAGATTTAATGCCATGCCAAGCTTCAAAAGGAGTGGAGTCTTTCAATGATTTAATGGGCAGTCTATTCAGCAAATAAACTGAAGTGTTAACTATTTCTGCCCAAAATTTCCTTGGAAAATGTTTTTTATACAGCAAACATCTTACCATCTCCATAATGGTTATGTTTTTCCTCTCACACACTCCATTTTGTTGTGGACAATAAGGTACAGTGAATTGATGATGAATGCTAGCTTGAGTACACAATTCTTTAAAGCTTTCACTTGTATATTCCCCTCCATTGTCACTCCTTATTGCCTTAATCCTCATTTCACTCTAGTTTTCCACCAATCTCTTAAATGTGTTAAATAAGGCTACCACTTCAGATTTAAACTTCAAAAAATATACCCAACAAAACCTGGTAAAGTCATCTATGAAGATTAAGAAGTACTTGGAGCCATTTAAGAATAAAGTTTGCATAGGTTCACACACGTCAGTGTGAATAAGCTGAAGCTTTTCCTTGGCTCTACTGACTGCTACATGAGGGAATGGAAGCCTTGCACTTTGTCCTTGTTCATAAGCTTTGCAAATACTGGAAGTTATCTGCAAGTTGGGAACTCCAGTAACCAGGTTTTTCTTAGTCAATAAGTTTACTCCATTCGAATCAAAATGGCCTAATCTCTTGTGCCATAACTCATTTTCATGTAAACTTCGCAGGTCACAAGGAAAACTCTTATTTACCATCCCAATTTCCATAATTTTTACTTGCTTATCATTTTTTATAACACAACATTTATCCTTAAACTCAAAGGTGTAGCCTTCCTCAGTCAATTGCCCTATGCTTAGAAGATTTAAGGCTAGCTTAGGGACATACAAGACATTAGAAATGAACTTAGTACCTTGTGGAGTACATATTGCAATTATACCTCTTCTTTTTACTGATATTAGCTGGTCATTTCCTATCTTTACTCTAGCACCATCAACCTTTCTATACTTATAAATAATTTCTTATTAACTGACATATGGTTGGAACACCTACTGTCCAACAGCCAAACCTGGTCTTTAGTACCTACAACATAGTAACTTGCTGTGAAAAGTTGTTCTTCTTGCTGGAGATCATCTTGTTGTTGTTGCTCCACCACTTGGACTTGTGGTTTAATTTGGTTTCTTTTCTTCTTGCATACTCTTTCTATATGACCACATTCTTTGCAAGATCTACATTGTATCTCAGGTCTAAACCAGTAATGAATTTGAGCATGATTTGTTTTCTTGCAATGGCTGCATTGAGGAAATTTTCCTCTCCTAAACTTTTGCTTGCTCTCTAGATGACTTCTCTTTTCCTTTTTATAAGCTTGCCTTCTTGAATTTCTAGTAAATGTCTTTCTTTCCAACTGGTTTGTTGTATATGCTCCTTCACTGTCATTTCCAATTCCGTCTCTATATGTTTTCCTTTGCTCCACTGCTTGTAGTGAATTTGAAAGCCCTTGTACCGTTAGCTTAGTCAAGTCTTTTGAGTCTTCTAGTGAGGAGATTTTTATTTACCTTATCAACAAGGTCTGGTAAATGCTTTGACCACGCTGCAAACCAATACCTGTAGCAATGCAAAATTTCTTCAATACTAACCTTCTACTTGCAGTTTTTTTGTTGGAAAAATTGGAAATGAATTATTTATATCAAGCTCATCCGACATTCAGAAGTAAGCATATTTACAATGTCTACTCACTCTAACTCACTGTGATCTATAACATCAATGGTATTAGGCTCATACCTATAAGCATTGTAACAGTCCAAGGGTAGAACTGTCTTTTTAGATTCTAAATCTAAAGGTAAAAGAAAGATTTCCTTGATAGAAAGAGTCTTGAGATAATTCAGGGGGAGAAGAGTCTTTTAGAAGCCTTTTTGTGGCTTGTACATGGACATTCTGGAAGAATATTTCATGTATGATGCAAAAGTGAGTGGAAATTGAGATTTCCACTACACACACGACCGTGTGCCTATCACACACGACTGTGTGTGTTACCAGTTAGCCATGTATTGTTTTATTTTCCAGTTCACGCAGCTCCTAGCTTATTTCATTTGCTTCTTATTCTTTTTCCCTCAGCTTCTAGTGAACCCTAGAGTGGTTAAGAGAGATCCTCCAGTAGCTCAATTTCAAATTAGAGATCCAGAAGCTTCCAAAAAGAAAGGTCTAGCTTTTATGGCAAGAGATAAGTGTTTCCTTACCTCTTTCACTATGTTCATAGCATGTTTTGTTGTTTTGAGTTGTGAAGAACCATTGTGTGCTTGTTTGAGATGTTAACAGCATGCTTGAGCTTTGAAATGATGAATTATTGGTTGATTGAGTGATTAATTACATATTTATACATGTATATTTTTATATACATGAGTTATATGTTTTATTTATGATATGTGGCGTGATTGAGATGATGATATAATGAATATTTGCATACTAACAGTAGTGTTATATGTATATGCTTGTTAGATTGAAGTGTGGTTGTGTTTGGAGTGGGATTTATGGGTTTTCAGATGTAATCTGCAGATTCTAGGTTGAGCACACGACCGTCCGTCCAAGGATGCACGCCCGTGTGCCCCATTTCTGTATAAACACAGCCTTACATGACACCTATGTGCATATGAAAATCTAGACACATGCTCGTATACCTGAGTGTACACACCCGTGTACCCGAGTGCACACGCATGTGTGTCCATTCCCAATTCTATATGCTCGTGTAAGCAGGACACGGGAGTGTTGTGAAGCAATTACACACCCGTGCAGTGTGAGACAAGACCTTGTGCTTTGTATGCATGCTCGTGTGTTCGCACTACATGCCTGTGTGGCCAGCCAAAGGTTGATTAAAATGATTCCAGAAGCTAGCACGCCTAAGGACACGAGTTGTACACGGTCTCGTGTACCTCGACATATGCCCGTGCATATAGAGACACACGCCCGTGCACCTTAAGAAAAGCAGAAAAAGAACAATTAAGAAAGGCTAAGCCACTCTAAGTC
This sequence comes from Anacardium occidentale, assembly GCA_026122585.1. Taxonomy (NCBI): domain Eukaryota; kingdom Viridiplantae; phylum Streptophyta; class Magnoliopsida; order Sapindales; family Anacardiaceae; genus Anacardium; species Anacardium occidentale. The sequence goes on along the minus strand of JAJEJH010000352.1, from coordinate 236,794 downwards.
ATTTTTAAGCACACAGAACTCAGTAATAAGATAATGAAACAACATATCGTGCATGATTATCAACATTGAGCATGACATGCCATATCAGATGATTTTAGAAACTGATATAAGGATCCAATAGTATGATTTTAAAGTATAAGTATACGATGTTCTGGACATCAGTTAGGGGTGGATACGAGGGGGTCCTTGTGAGTTCACACACCTGCTAGAGAGGGAAGCCAGCGTCTGTTAGAGAGGACATAGTCATTGACCAAGCTCGTTAGAGAGTGTGCTAGTCGTGCATCAGTAGATTCAGTAAGATTTGAGCTTATACGGCTGTGGCGCCGGTTTTTACCGCGCCGAGCGAGGACAGACTTACCACTCTTGTTTAACCACCCTAGACGTGGTCAAGAGGAGCGCGTACCGGGTTTTTGGCCCGCTACGGAGTCTATGGAGTCGCCACCCGGGAGTAACCCCGGGAAAGTACACATCGGTGAGGATGGGCGATTTATGGATCCCTTGCAAAGGACCCAACTACCCCTCACCTACCCAATGGGTCGGGTTCGGAGAGTCAGGTACGACAATGGGAAGGTGTTAGGCACCCATGTCGCCCGACATGAAAGTCGGCCTCCACTATTGTGGTTCGTTCATTAAACGCGTTACCGAGTTTAATTAAGTTCCGTATTACCACACGATGCATTTTAATAATCATACATATATATTCATCCACGAAAATAATGAAATATGAAAAAGAAAATAATTAAAAATTACAACCCTTTTCATACACCCCTATACATTTTTTCTAACCCTAAACAAGCCTAATAAATAAACCCTGCAAAACAAATTAGGTTAATTATACAATATAAAATCAAACCAACATAAATCGAAAATTAAAAATTACAACTGTTTTCCATACACCCCTATACATTTTTTTAACCCTAAACAAGCCTAATAAATAAATAAATCCTGCAAAAACAATTTTGTTAATTAATTCAATAAAATAAACAAATATATTAAATAAATAAACCAGCCCAAGTAAAAACAGCCCACTCAACAGTAATATCCGAGGTGCAGCCCAACCACTAAGACAGACTTACCACTCTTGTTTAACCACCCTAGACTTGGTCAAGAGGAGCGCGTAACGGGTTTTTGGCCCGCTACGGAGTCTATGGAGTCGCCACCCGGGAGTAACCCCGGGAAAGTACACATCGGTGAGGATGAGCGATTTATGGATCCCTTGCAAAGGACCCAACTACCCCTCACCTACCCAATGGGTCGGGTTCGGAGAGTCAGGTACGGCAATGGGAAGGTGTTAGGCACCCATGCCGCCCGGCATGAAAGCCGGCCTCCACTAGTGTGGTTCGTTCGTTAAACGCGTTACCGAGTTTAATTAAGTTCCGTATTACCACACGATGCATTTTAATAATCATACATATATATTCATCCACGAAAATAATGAAATATGAAAAAGAAAATAATTAAAAATTACAACCCTTTTCATACACCCCTATACATTTTCTCTAACCCTAAACAAGCCTAATAAATAAACCCTGCAAAACAAATTAGGTTAATTATACAATATAAAATCAAACCAACATAAATCGAAAATTAAAAATTACAACTGTTTTCCATACACCCCTATACATTTTTTTAACCCTAAACAAGCCTAATAAATAAATAAATCCTGCAAAAACAATTTTGTTAATTAATTCAATAAAATAAACAAATATATTAAATAAATAAACCAGCCCAAGTAAAAACAGCCCACTCAACAGTAATATCCGAGGTGCAGCCCAACCACTAAGACAGACTTACCACTCTTGTTTAACCACCCTAGACGTGGTCAAGAGGAGCGCGTAACGGGTTTTTGGCCCGCTACGGAGTCTATGGAGTCGCCACCCGGGAGTAACCCCGGGAAAGTACACATCGGTGAGGATGGGCGATTTATGGATCCCTTGCAAAGGACCCAACTACCCCTCACCTACCCAATGGGTCGGGTTCGGAGAGTCAGGTACGACAATGGGAAGGTGTTAGGCACCCATGCCGCCCGGCATGAAAGCCGGCCTCCACTATTGTGGTTCGTTCGTTAAACGCGTTACCGAGTTTAATTAAGTTCCGTATTACCACACGATGCATTTTAATAATCATACATATATATTCATCCACGAAAATAATGAAATATGAAAAAGAAAATAATTAAAAATTACAACCCTTTTCATACACCCCTATACATTTTCTCTAACCCTAAACAAGCCTAATAAATAAACCCTGCAAAACAAATTAGGTTAATTATACAATATAAAATCAAACCAACATAAATCGAAAATTAAAAATTACAACTGTTTTCCATACACCCCTATACATTTTTTTAACCCTAAACAAGCCTAATAAATAAATAAATCCTGCAAAAACAATTTTGTTAATTAATTCAATAAAATAAACAAATATATTAAATAAATAAACCAGCCCAAGTAAAAACAGCCCACTCAACAGTAATATCCGAGGTGCAGCCCAACAAGTGGAAATTGACAGCATGCAGCCCAACCAGGAGGCCCAATATATCACACACACACACAGTAGGCCCAGTAGAAATTAATAACAATAATAATCATATTCCACCCCCAGCCGAGACTCGAACCCAAGCGCCCAACAGAACTAAACTTTCCGCCTTTCACCACCAAGGCAACAGCCACATTCATGTATTTAATTTAAATACAATGAGAAAAAACATAATGCACACAAATACACCATTTTTCCCAAACAAATACAAAATCTACAGTTTATACATATATAAAAATATACAATAATGCCAACATTCAGAGTATATAACATACACTATTTTATAATTACACAATACATATAACATATATACAGAAACATTTATTTACAAAACACAAATCTTGGCATGCCACATGTAATTAAATATTATATAGAAATATAATATGATGATAACCAATTTTTAATTAACTCATGTATGTGCATCATTTCAACAAATTACCAACCAATAAAAATACATAAACTTCCTTACATATACGTATTTATTTAAGCTAAAATCACCATTATGAACCACATAAAATATATGTACAATAAAAATATTACACCACACAAAATTATATAGTATAATATATGACAAATATATATACACTATAAAATAACTTTGAATATATATAGTAAAATACAGTATATAAATACAAATTAAATATATATGTATTATATCAATATACAGTAATAAATAAATAAATAAATAAAATTAATATACAGTAATAAACAAAAAAAAAATAATAATAATAAATGAAAAATAAAAACCATAATAATACACAAATCTGCAGCACGGCTTGAACCTGGGAGGGGGAAATGACATAATCCGCCTATTGCCGTTAAGGCGGGCAGTCTCATCCAACATATAGGTGCAAGCAGTATATTATATATATTATATACCAATACACAGGACATACAGCACAATATATAGGATATATATATACATAACAAAAATAAATATATACAGTAGATTATAATATACACATGTATATGCAGGATGAAAAATACAGAATACAGAATATATAATAAACAAGAGTATCACACAAAAAAAATACAGATATAAATAATCAAATCAAATACAGAATATATAAAAAAAAAATAAAATACAAAATAAACAATACATATACAATGTAAATACAGAATATAAAAATAGATGAAATATGCATATAAAATATCAATATATTTATACAGAATAAATAGAAAAATTAATGTAAATTATAAAACATATATACAACATAAAATGAAATAATATAGAAATTTCGTTTATAAAAAATTCCCCTCAGGGACTAACCTGAATGTAAATATCTTCAAGTTTTCCAATATTGAGCCAAAGATGAGTTAGGTGAGAATCGGATTCAAATATATATATATTTTTTTATCTCTGTATTTTTATCACTGTATTTTTTCTTTCTGGAGCTTTCTCTCCTCTCTAAAATTTTCTTCCCAAAAATTTTTTTTTCCCCCCTTTTCTCTGTGACCCCTTCTCTCTTTTTTATAGGTGGTTTGGACGAAAAAAAGGTATCAGCCGTCCAGCCACCCAGCGCGCGACACGCAGCCTGGCAGCAGCAGGAGAGAGACAGGGAGGCATGCGCTGAAAAACAGAAAAACAGAATGCAGTATTAAAGCTGACTCAGCTGGCGCGTGAAGTACACGCGCGACGAGCACAGGTCCTTCTGCTTCATCGCGCGTGTGATCCCCGCGCGATGCAGGCTCATCCCTGGGCCTTCTCCTCCAGCCGGGCCAGCATACTGCTGAAGTTTGGGCTGCACACTGGGCCTCCTTATTCCTCTCCTCTTTTGGGTTAGCTATTTGGGTCATCATTTTGGGTTTTCATGATTTTGATTTTTTTTTTTTTTTAAACACTTTTTTTTTTCTTTAAACACTTTTTTTTTTTCTTTTCTTTTCTAATTCATCCATCCTCGGCTCAACATCTCGAAAACTCTAAGTTAACATCCAGGTTTTTCATCATCGGGGGTGACCCTGTTGGGTCCAAAATGGGGTGTCTACAACGGCCAGGGTGTTGAATCTTTGTATTCATTAATCTGGCCAATATAGCAGATACTTTCAGATACAGTACTTTCTGATACAGTTTTCAGCTTATACTATATGTATATATTTAGGATCTTTGAATCACAGCTTTTATTATCAAAAAGAGTTTTCAAAAAAGAAAGTTTTTCAGAAAATCAGGCCCAAAGGCAAGTTTTATAGTTTTTTAGCATACACATGACATTAACATATACATTTCATGTCATGTACAACCTCTCATGAGAAACAAAGCAGAATACAATAATGAATAATACATAAAACAGATGCACTTCAGAATATAAAGAGAATCAGAAATAAGAAAAACAGTAAAGCAGAATTTCTATGTGATGAGTCACGTAGCCAGCTAAGCGAATGTTTGAGTTAGGAAACGCTTGTTGGGTGACCTTGTCACTCACTACTCTTTTCTTGTTTCCTTTTTGCAGATCAATAAGTAGAGAGGGTTGAGCAAAAGCAAGACAGCTGTGAAATTTTTGGGGATATGGCTCAACAGCAGATAACATGTTTAGCTCGCATGCTTTTACTTATTTCTCATGTATATATGTGTGTATTATATTTTAGTATATACTGTATGAGCAGTATGTTTTATACATAAGTAGCTTGGGGCTTTTACTCGTATGTTTCAGTATTTTTAATTTACTATTATGATAAATTCTACGTACAGCTTTCATTTATAAAGAAATTTTTAATTCAGCAGCAGCAACATCCTTTTTACTGTGCAAGTCCTCATCACAGGTATATTTTATTTATGATCTACAGTATTTTTTCGCAGCGCACAGTGATCTAGGGCGGGGTCGCTACAAGCATAAGAAAAAATAATTAAAACCTAAAACTTATGCAATATTTGGTGTAGTTTTTACTTTCTGAAACTGATAAACTAAATGTACAAAATTTAAACATAACGGTAACTTTCTCAGAGAGCTTAAGCAGCTACTTATACTGAAAAACTAAGACATTAATAGGATATTGAGAGAAGCATATGTGTCTTTTCTTCTTCTATGGCGTAGGGATTTTAACAGCTAATTATTTGTACAAAATATTATCAGCTTAACAAGTATTATATACAATGAATCATAACAACATAAAATAAATGAAACAATTCAAATTAACAGGAAGTGCAATATTAAAATTTATGCAAGGAAAAACTTTAGCTAGATTGTCTACAAAGCATATTTACAGGTTCACGTACGTTTTAGGGTCAGCCAACAGTGGAAACACCTCCAATGTGGGCACAAGATGCAAAACACTAACGTTTAATGTACTTGCATTGAGACGCAAAGTGCCACCTTTGGATAAAGGAACTTTAAAGCCTCCGAGTCTGGTGGTTCTAGGTGGAGCCATAATTGCAGGAGCAGTAATCCCAATGCCCTTTAGGATGAATTGTTCCATCCACGAAATCTGGCATTTCAACCAACATATAGCATTTGAAGGTCTAATAAAACAAAATAAAAGGTCAAAAAACATCTTTTTGTGGAGACTTTGTATCTGGTGCAGAAATTATAAGGCCTTGATCAAACTTCCCTAGTGATTTACTTTGTAAATAAAAACTTTATTCTCTAACTTAAATAAATCTATATGTATCTTGATTAGAATCATTATCATGAAGTTCATCTAGCAAATATCTTTGGTGCATACCAAAAACTGACAATCACTTGATTCTTCGTTCAAATCTGTGTCATAACTAAGATTAGAACATCAAATTTCTACTTATCGAGTAAAAGTTGTGTCAGTGTCACTTAAAGATAAAACCTTGTAATTCCGAATATAACATGAAAGAGCACTAAATAGCTAAAAATAAAAGTAAATAGCTATAGAGAGGGTTTATATGTGATTAACAGAGTAAGAGATATGCATCTTTGAGAATACTATATGTCAAGATTTGTTAACATTTAATCCTTGAATTTGCTATAAATCCTACCAATAAAATCAGGAAAGCATGTTTTCTTAGATGATATAACTACTCACATGGATGTAGAGCCAAAAATGGTTAAATAAAGGTTGACTTTACATGTATAAGCATGTTGCCAAGTTACCCTTATCCTATTAGGGGTCTAAATAAAATCAACCCCAAAGCTTGAATGTGGTCAATATACATAGAAATATTGCGGTTATCTTCTAAACCTTAAAATTTTATTTATTTATTCTTTTCAAAAAAGTAGACAACTCAAAATATAGCAAAATACTGAGTTCTGGTTAATCACATTGAGGGCAAAACAGCCCAACCCTAACCGTATGTACCATCTAATCAAATGGTAGTAACCCCCAAAGCTAGAAAATTAGCAGAATAAATTATTAAATTTTAGTGGAAAATACATTCAGCATTAGATTTTGCGAAGTCAGATTAAACTTGCCTTCTTATTTAAATCCCCAAGCGGTGGACCATGAATCTTTCCACCAATGTATGGTACACCCATTGGGAACCTTTCAACTAACTGATGAACCATCAAATAATCCAGACCATGTTTTCGTAACTCATGAATGTACCTAAAGCTCCTAGAAACCTGTCATGTCGCAAAAACATTGCTTGTGCCTCTCCATTTGACCTAAATATTTAATGTAAGACTTCAAAGTGTCAGGAGAAAATTAAATACACAGAAATCCCAAAAATAGACATAAAAAAAAATTAATTATGACAACACATAAGGTAACAACTATAAAGCAGATATCATCTTAATGATGTGTATAACTAGTTTCATGTAGTTATTAATCAGAAGAAAATGGAAGCCATAGACTTAACAATGCATTCAGATAGTATAAGCATGACCTCTTATAAAAAATCCTCCAAAAAGATTTGCTTGAGCTCAAACTGTAGTACATTCAGATACGATATCTATAAGGTGAAACAGCCACATAAAAGCAAAAGTCACTAACCAACGGTTAAGAGAAGATTAATCATTTAGTGTATTGATGCCAAATAACTTCCCAGATGAAAACAACACAGAAAGCTAAAAATGCTCTTTTTTCTTTTTTTTTTTACATTGATATGAATAATAGGGTATTTATACAGGTTACATGATCTATACTAGGAAATATACAAGATTAGCTATACTAGGTAACATCCTACAAATTAGCATTCCCTATAAATTAATATTCCCTACAAGGTAAGTCTGTACAGGTTATATATTAACATCTATACTGGCTGTATATTAACATATTAACAATCATCTATACAGGTTGTATATTAACACTCCCCCTCAAGCTGAAGCATAGCTATTAATCATGTCCAGCTTGTTACAAAGATACTCAACCCGAGTTCCATTTAAGGCCTTTGTGAAAATATCTCCCAATTGCTCACTTGTCTTCACATAACTAGTTGAGATCAAATTCTCCTGAATCTTCTCTCGAATAAAGTGACAATCTATATCAATATGTTTAGTCTTTTTATGGTACACGGGATTAGATGCGATGTGAATAGCAGCTTGGTTATCACACCAAAGTTTTGCTAGTAAGGGAGGCTTAAGACTAATTTCTTCTAATAGGTGACAAATCCACATAACCTCACAAGTAGATTGAGCCATAGCTCTATACTTCAATTCTGCACTGGACCGAGAGACAACACTTTGTTTCTTACTCTTCCAAGAGATTACATTCCCATCAACAAAAACACAGTAACCCTAGTGGACTTTCTGTCCAGTTTCGACCCAGCCCAATCAGTATCTAAAAAGCATTCAATACGAGAATGTCCATGGTTCCTATATAGCAAGCCCAAACCTGGAGCTCCCTTCAAGTAACATAGAATTTGTTCTAAAGCTACCCAATATTTAATTGTGGGTTTAGACATAAACTGACTGATAATGCTGACTGCATAGACAATGTCTAGTCGAGTCATTATGAGATAATTTAACCTCCCAACCAATCTTCTATACTTCTCTAGATCATTAAAGCGATTATTGTCATCCTTTGTAAGTTCAACACTAGGATTCAGTGGTATGTTGTACAGCTTAGCTTCTGTCTTTCCAATCTCTGCGAGCAGGTCAAGAACATACTCCCTTTGAGATAGGAAGATTCTTTTCTTGCTTCTAGTCACCTCTATTCCCAAGAAGTATTTTAACTGACCCAAGTCTTTTGTATGAAATTTGGTTTGTAGCAATGTCTTGAGAGAAATGATTCCTGTGCAATTATCTCTGATAATGACAATGTCATCAACATAAACAACAAGTAAAATAACCCCAGTAGTAAACTTTCTATAAAAGACTGAATGATCACACGTGCTCTTCTATAACCCAAACTCCTGAACCACCTCACTGAATTTTCCAAACCAAGCACGAGGACTTTGCTTCAAGCCGTACAAAGATATCTTCAGATGAAATACCTTGCCATACTCCCCCTGAGCAATAAAACTTGGTGGTTGCTCCATATATACCTTCTCGACAAGATCACCTTGCAGAAAGGCATTCTTTATATCTAACTGATGTAAAGGTCAATTCTGAGAAGCCGCCAAAGAGATAAACAAGTGAATAGAGGTGAGTTTGGCCACTGGAGAGAAGATGTCCGAGTAATCAACTCCATAAGTCTGAGCAAACCCTTTGGCCACCAATCTGACTTTAAGTCGAGCCACTAAGCCATCTACATTAAATTTGACTACAAAAACCCATTTACACTCTATTGCCTTCTTGTCTTCAAGTAAATTAACTAGATCCTATGTATGATTATCATCCAGAGCCTATATCTCTTCAAGCATAGTCTTGTGCCAATCCGGATGGGATAGAGCTTCTCTAACTATTTTTGGTATGGAAACAGAGTCTAGAGAGACAATTAAAGATTTATAAGATAAAAATAAGTAATCATAGGAAATAAAATAAGTAATGGGATATTTAGAAAGGGTACACTATCGTTTACCTTTATGAAGACTAATAGACAAATCAAGATCATTTGGTAGAGGATCATATGACACAGGAGTTGGTGTCGGGCATGTATCATGGTGTTCTGGCCTTTGTGAATAGACTTTGACAATAAGCGGCTTCATAGGAGCTAGAGGAACAATAGTCTGCTCACCCAAACAATTCACACCCTCTGGTTGCTTAACATTGGAACTAAGACCATCATTAGCATTAGATGGCTCAACAGAAACAGGAATAGACGGACTATCAGCAAGGGTTCTTTTCTTAAAATGTGTCAACTTAATCGGTACTGAAGAGTAGATCTCATTCTTTAACTAGTCATCATCCCCCCCTCTGACTGCTAGACTCAAATTTTGAAACAAAGAATGGAATGTGTTCAGAAAAGATAACATCTGTTGATACCAAGTATTTGTGGAGATCAATAAAGTAGCACTGGTATCCCTTTTGTAGTTGTGAATAGCCCAAAAAGACATATTTAAGGGTTTTAGGATCCAGTTTGGAAAGATAAGGCCTCACATCACGAACGAAACAAGTACTCCTAAATATTCATGATTCAACTGGAAACAGAGGCTTGGTAGGACAAAGGACACTATAAGGAACATCTCCTTTGATGATTGTAAAGGGCATACGATTGATCAGATAACAAGCTGTAGAGATAGCATCTACCCAAAATGGCTTAGGAACTTTCATTTGAAATAACAATGCCCAAGCAGTCTCAAGGAGATGTCGATTTTTCCTCTCAGCAACTTCATTCTAGGCAGGGGTATCAACACAAAATGATTGATGAAGGATGTCATATTGGTTTATATAATTCTAAAAAGATCCTGACATATATTCTTTAGCATTATCATTCCTTAATATACGCACAGACATATTAAACTGAGTTTTGATTTCAGCACAAAAAGTAGAAAAATGAACAAACACCTTAGAATGATTTTTCATAAAATAAATTCAAGTCATTCTAGAGAAATCATCCACAAAAGTAACAAAATATTTAAACCCAATTTTAGATAAAATAGGAAACAGTCCCCAAACTTCAAAATGGACCAACTCAAAAACAAACTCAGCTCACTTATTAACTCTAGAACTCAACGAGCTTCTATGATGTTTTACAAAATAACAAGACTCATAATCCACTGAAGATACATCATGAAACTAAGGACACAACTTCTTCAACACTGGTAAAGAAGGATGACCCAACCGATAATGAGCTTTAAATGGAGATGCAACACCAGAACACGTAACTAAATGAGGCACCCATGCATCCAGAATATAAAGACCATCAGATACATACCCTTTACTAATAGTTTACTTCGTCATAAGATCCTGAAAAAGACAGTGTTCGAGAAAAAATGAGATACAGAAATTAAAGTCTTTTTATGAGACAGCTTACAGAAATTAGATTGAAAGCAAGACTAAGTAGACTAAGTACAGAAGATAAGGTAATAGAAGAAGTAGTTTTACAGTCACAGATCCCTTAACAGTATAATTAGACCCATCAACTATTGTTATTAGAGATGGGGCTATATGAGATCGAAAGCTAAAAAAGATTTTGGGATTACCTATCATATGATCTGTGGCACTAAAATCAATGACCCATTTGTTTGAGGAGAAAATAAGACCTTTTTACTTGACTAAGCAAAATCAAATGGTGATGTTTCCTTCAAAGATTCTTGAAGCTAAGATAATTTAGCATACTCATCAATTGAAATTGTGACTGTTTTCTCATAAGATGGACTAGAAGTTGCAGTAACAGTAACAACAATAGCAATGGTATTCTGATTTCTTTGATTGTAATTCTATAATTTCTTACAGTAACGCTTTGTAATTTCTTATTCATACTTTCTTATCTCTTATTTCTTTACTTTCTTTATTTCTTGATTTCAGAGGCTTCATCTAATTATGTTTAATGTTTTACTTCATCTTATTTGTTTCTCATGAATGTTGTACATGACATGATATGTATGCTCTAATATCATGTAAATGCTCATTAGTAATAAAACTTGCCCCTTGGGCTTGATTTTCTAAAAACTCATTCCTTTCTAAAATCTCTTTCTGATATGAAGCTCTGATCCGAAGATCTTGTATATATACATATAGTATAACTAAAAACTATATCAGAAAGTATTGTATCTGAAAAATATCTTTGCTATGATCGTCAGACTAATGAATATAGAGATTCAACACCTTAGTCGTGTGAGCTCAAACCTATGATAAAACTACTCATGCACGACCATGTCCTCTCAGCAGACGATGGTTTCCCTCTCTAGTAGGCGTGTGAACTCACAAGTGCCCTTTCATATCCATTTTTAACTGATGTTCGGAACATCGTATATATATACTTTTAAATCATACTATTGGATCATTAGATCTCTTTCTGAAAATATTTTATGTGGCATGTCATGCTCAATGCTTTGATAATCATGCATGATATGTTGTTACAACTTGTTATTCTTATGTTTCACTTACTTAGAATTTGCTTAAGATTGCTTAAGTTTTGTAAGACACCTCAGAAGGGTATTACTGTTCATTGCTTAATTAAAATAATAATAAATAAATAAAGAAAATATGGTCAATAATACCCGACCGAAATGCTTAACTGAACTAACATATTACAGCGGAAGACTAGTAGCACAATGTATAAATACATATATACATGCCCAATTAAAACTTTCATACTAAAATATTCGCGGAAAATAAATATGTGCATACAAATAAAGCTGAACAAAATGGATCCCAGACGGCAGCCATCTCCTCCTCCCAGCTCCCCACAACTCACCTGCAAAAAGAAAGGAAAGTAGGGAGTGAGTGATAAAATCACCCAGTAAGCACTTCATATCCACTGACCCTAAACCAACCCTTCTCGAAGGATTCCACAACACCCCACACAGAACAAACTCCAACTGGCAACAATTCTGACAAACACACCTTTGCTGACCGGATACTACCTCATACCTAGTCGTAAAATACGTATATGAGTATACGTAAACAACCGAGAGTGAAGAGTAATCTGAACCGGACACTCGACCCACCAAACTCTGCTACGGATACTCATAACTGCACTGATCTGAACTGATACTGAACTGATGTAGAATTGATACCGATCTGAAACTGATACTGAACTGAAGCTTACGTGGCTTATCGTGTACTGTTCAATTACTGTTATTTACTGTCTTATCATTCGTTGAATGATATGCTGATGTGTCATATAACAATGACATGCTATGCAATAAGCTGAAAACATAGCTAGGCCTGGGCCTGCATACTGAAAATAGTTTCCTGAAAACGGTTCATGAAAACTATGCTGCTGGATCCTGGGATCCCATAACTAAAAATCATGCAAAAGCTTTATCTGAAAGCTATGCAGAAAACTGTGTACCCTGGGGTACCTGATATGCTGAAAACTGTGCTGCGCAGACTGATGAATACAGGGATTCGGCACCTTAGCCATGTGAGTTTCCTCTGCAAACACGTGCCACAAACTGTATGGCCCACGTGATGCCATCAGGCCTGGGCCTGGAAACTGAACTGAACTGAGCGCCTCGCGCTATACTCATCTGATCCTCGGACCAGGAAAACATAAACTGCTAGCTGAGCAACTCGGCACACGCCAATACATAGGGCTAGTATTGAGTATATAACTCCTAGTGACACGGGTGCTAAAACTCACAAGTGCCCCCTCGTATTCACCTCTGAAAACTGTGTTTTTCAACTGAAAACATGAATTCGGATCCTCGGATCCGTCTCTGAAAACTCTGAATGGCATGCCATGTTATGCATATGCATATGATGCATCATGAAGTCTTAATTGAGCTCAATTTACTGTTTACTATCCATGGATAGGGTTTACTGTGCACATTTCTCAATTAAAGCTTAATATCTCATTTTGGCCTGACGCACGGGCGTGCGTGTCGCGTGCACGGGCGTGCGTGAACTCGCACGGGACCGTGACCAAGTCGTGCATGTGGTCGTGCGCGATTCTGGAATTTCAAAGCATTTTCCCACATTTCACTGGGTGCACGGGCGTGCATGAACTATGCACGGTCGTGACCCCTCAAATTAGGTCACGCACGGGCACGTAAACACGGCCGTGACCATGCAGAATACGCAGCGTGCACGGGCGTGCCCCTCGGGTGCACGGGCGTACGTCCTGCTCTGCACCTCCATGACCACTCGGAATCAACACGATTCCGGCCACAAACACAACCCAAACTCAAATCAAGCATAAATCACATGCCAAACACTTCAAATAAGCCTAAATACTCTTCCAGTCACTCCATGCCTCCAGCCGAACATCCAACTCAACACAAACATATAAAAGCATACTTTCTCACACATGAGCATAATCACATACATAAATCATCATCCCAATCGTCTCAAATTGTCATCAACACACAAAGAGAATGTCACAAGCATGCTGGGAACGACTTTCATGCCTCAAACAAGCAACCAAACCAACCAAAATCGCAAGGGAAAGAGGAAAGAAGTGCCTACCTCTTGACATGCTTTCTCTCTCAAGAAGCTCACGAATCAAACTTGATTGGAAGATCAAGGAAGCTGCTCTCCACTTCTAGGGCGTGAATCCTCTGAAAATCGAAGGAAATTTGGGTGAAAAATGAGTTTGGAAACGGATAAACTCGACTTAAAGCGAAGACAGCTGGAAAAGTGCACATGCACGGGCGTGCATCTCTCATGCACGGTCGTGCATGGCAGGAAAATTGCAAAAATGTCATTTTCCCGCGCTCGCATGCAAATCCATCCAAACGGATCCATGCACAAGCCCTCAAACTCAACAAAACCCACAATTTCACCCCAAAACTCTCTCACAACCCTAGAAATCTCAGAAATCCCAAACTGAACCCAGATTAGGAAGCCGAAAAGACCAAACTAACCCTGGGATGTTACAGGTTTGCCCTGAATATGCTTTAAATGGGCTTAAGAACTATTTTCTCAACTTTTCTTAAGGCACACGGGCATGCATAAAGGCACATGGGGTCATGCTCAAGTCGTGCCCTTGATCGTGCTAGCTTTTGGAAAATTTTAACAAACATTGGTTGGTCACACGAGCGTGAGGTGTAAATACACGAGCGTGCATCTAAGGCACAAGGCCATGTATCACACTATACAGGCGTGTGGCTGCCTCAATACCATTTTACATCTTACCTACACAGGCGTGTAAAATTGGGATCTTACACACAGATGTGTACATCAACTGCACAGACGTGTGTCTAGATTTTCATACACACACGGGTGTCATGCAAGACCATGTTTTATGCAGAATTGAGGCCACATAGGCGTGTGCTCAACCTAGATTTTACAGATGCGTCTAGAAACCTAGAAAATCTCATTCAACTCATTCAAATCTCAACAATTTCTCAATCAAACATACACATATCATATTCTCATGCTCATAAACATTCTCATTTCATCCATTCATCATAAAGCATGCTAAAACTCACACATTTCTCATAAAATCATATCCAAGCACATAAACATCATACATTTCATAATAATCTCACAAATCATCATGCATTATCTTATTTCATCATCAAATCATGCTGGAAAACATGTTTATCAAATAACAACCATCCAAGAACCTCAAAATCAGAGGAAGCATATTGTAAACCTAAGTGAAAGAGGTAAAGAAATATTTATCTCTAGTCATTACGTCTGGATCTCTCTCTCTCTCGAAGCTCATGAATCTCTAGCTAGGATAATGGCTACTGGCTAGATAGATTCTGGCCCAAGGTTTGCTGGAAATAAAGAAGAGAAGAAGCTGAAGGAAAACACTGAGCGAAAATATGGGGAAAATAAACTTATATCCCGCCTCTCTCCTGACACACGACATATGCCCCTCAAAAACTCAAATCTCTCTCTCCTTACGCCACACATGGAATATTCTTCCCAAAATATTCATGTATAAACCATGAAAGGTTTCTAAAAGACTCTTCTACCCTTAAACCCTTTCGAATCTATTTTCTATCTGAAAATCTCTCTTTTACCCTTAGTCTCAAAGCCTAAAATGACAATTCTACCTCTAGGCTATTACATAGTAAGAAAAAAATGGATAGGAATTTTTCGTATGTAGATTTGAGGCAGTATCTCCTTTATAGTACTTTTTCTTGAAGATATATGGTGATAACACTCAGTGTTTCTATTTTGAAGAATAATAATAGAGAGATTTAGGTTAATCCTTAGTATAACAAATAGTAACACCAGTACTGAGTCAACAAAAGATGACAGAAGGAGAAATGATCAGAAAGCTATTCAGGTAAGAGGCAAAAAGGTTTGATCAAGGTCATATCAAGACAACAATGAAAGAGACAACGATGTTTTAATATAACCATAAGCAATGATTTTTTGATTAAGCATGAAGTAGAGACAGATGGCTAAAGAAAGAGGAAAAGGTTTGATTCTACCCAGGTAATGATTGCTTCGGGGTTTGAGAAATAGAGTTCAAGACATGTAAATCAGAGTACACAATAGAAGGTAAAAAGATACTAAGTAAAGCCTTTTAAGATACCAGCAGTGAGAGAGAGAAAAAAAGTTTACAGATGTATTTATCTTCAATAAGAGAGAGAATTCAAAGATAGTTTTCAAAAAAGTTAATGAGATCACCTCTAAAGAGCAAGGAAGTCTATGAAGATAGTAACAAGCTTCAAGGTGATCGGATAAGAATTTAGCAAATTCAGTAAATTAGATAGAAGAAAAGATAAAACAGGCTGAGGATCATCACAAGAGTTAATCAAATAAGAAGCCTAAAAATATGAAGTTTTTCAGATAAGAAAATACCTTTGGATAAGGTATGGTAGCTAGGAATCAAGAAGATTCCTAGAGTTTTTCCTAAGAGATTAGATTTAAGCCTTGTGAGAGTAAGAAATTCTGAAGATGACAGTAGTTGAGTTAGAGAGATAAATCCCCATATAATAGTTTAGAAAGAGAATTATGAGGACAAAATTTTTATTAGAGGGGAAGAATGTAACATCTCGAGGTTAGAATAGTCTTTCTAAGCCTTGAATCAGGGTTAAAAGAGAGATTTGTCAATTAAAGATCAGTCTCAGTAAGTTAAGAGGATTGAATTGTCTTTTTGAAAGCTTTATATATAGTTTATGGAAGGAGCACGATCGTGTGTCTCTAGACATACGCCCGTTTGTCACTTTTCTGTCATGTATGCTCATGCATCTAGCCATGCACACCCGTGCATGCCTATTAATATATAAGAATAGATTTTCCTCCACCTTTTTCAGCTAGTTTTCTTATCCATTTTCTCTTTCTTTCTTTCTAACTAACCCTACCCAAATTGAAAGAAAGATCAGCCAGCTTTTAACAACCAATCTAGTCAAGATTCAACCAGAGATAATGAGATTGAAGTCATTAGTAGCTCCGCATAAGTATTTCTTTACCTCTTTCCCTATTCCTATAGTTTTATATTTCCTTGGATTAGTTTATTTAGCCATAAAAGTATGTTTTTAGTTTATTAACTTGATTATAAGATGATGATGATGATGATGATGAAATAGATGAGAGATTTAGAAGTAGAAGCATACTTAGTTTCCTTGATACATGTGTGTGTGTGTGTGTGTGTGTTTAAGGGTTTAGAAATATGTTAGAGTGATTTGGCTGTTATTGATGGGGAAAATTAGTATATAATGGTGTATTTTGTATGAAAATATATTAGAATAAGTTTGATTGAAGATTGATAGAGATTTAGGTCGAGATTAGATGTGATTTTGCATGTTTTAGTCATAGGTGTCAAAATAGAGCAAGATGTACGCCCGTGCACCCGATGGATGCATGCTCGGATAGTCTTGGTTTAGTAAAGTCATGGTCGTGTATGCAAGTCATGCACGATTGTAATTATAAAGGGTCATGATTGTTTATTAGTAGAAGAGAAGAATAAGCAGATTCTAGAAGCTAATATGGTTGGGTTGCACAGTTGGCACACGATACATACATCTTCATGCACGCCTGTATGTCTGATAGTACACGCCCGTGCACTTAGTTAAAATTCCAGAATTCCTAGAATAGGCATAGAATACACAGTGAATCATTAATAAGAACTCAAATTCAGTAGATAATCACTAATAATGAAATATATTTAAGTATTCTAAACAAAATGTTTGAAGAATATCAGAAGAAAGAGACACAGAAAATTATAATAGAAAACTCTTTAGATCAAAAAGTAGATAATAGTAAGATAAAATACCCTTACAAAATTAGCAAACCCGAACTCATATAAGTAAAGAAAAACTTAACAGTAGCCTAAAAACAGTCTAAATAACTAGCAGAATACGATCAGAAAATAGATGGAAACAGGAAAATAGTAAAGAAACATGTAGAATAAAACTAACAAATATACGATAGAATACAAAATAGCTTATTTCAAACCCGCCACGGTATATACCTTATTACTGCCTAATTATGTCTTTTGTAAGAATAATAAATTGAAAATATCGATATACACGACAGGGATCATACGAAAAAGCTGCTACTATTTAAAACATACACATGTGAAAGCTGGTAAATAATTATCACATGATGGTGGGTTGAAAAGAAACTTTTATATACGTAGGTAAGTACTGTATATACATTGTATCAAAATACATGTATTTATATAACAAAATAATCCCACCAGGCCAATAACACAACTAGAGCCTCTTTCCTTCAGCCCTAGTCCACCCGCACCTCACCAGCATCACACATACTTGTAAAGAAAGGAAGAAAGGAAGAAAGGAAAAGAGTGAATGATAAAATCACCCAGTAAATGATAAAATCACCCAGTAAGCATTTCCTACTTCCCTCCAACCCAAACATGCAATAAAACAAACGCATAATTGGCCTTGGCCTAAATATCCATACAATTCACTTGGCTATTAATCATCTGAATAATACTTATTCTTTTTCTCTAAATTGAAATGATGATTCATACTATGAGATGAATGACATGGTACTATGTCATGCAATCATACAATGGACCCTTGGGTCATTGTTCTAACAAGCAAACATGCTTACTCATTGTATATGAAACTATACATCTGAAGGTACCTGTTATGTTGATCAGACTGATGAACACAGGGATTCGACATCTTGACCATG
Organism: Anacardium occidentale; assembly: GCA_026122585.1. Classification (NCBI taxonomy): domain Eukaryota; kingdom Viridiplantae; phylum Streptophyta; class Magnoliopsida; order Sapindales; family Anacardiaceae; genus Anacardium; species Anacardium occidentale. The sequence goes on along the minus strand of JAJEJH010000352.1, from coordinate 218,297 downwards.
TGGGCTAAAACAATCTAGTGAAATGCTAGAAAGGTGAAACATATATACATACTAGTCCTTAGACTAGTAAGCTGAAGACTGAAACGATTTGACCGCAGTTAGAAGGTTGAAATCCCACAAATGCCCCCTCAAGTTCACCTAAAACAACTGACCCGGATATCAGTATCTAAATGCTAAACTTCTACAAATGGATCTCGTGATCCCTTTTTTAGCTAATGCTTTGGCATGACATGTTATTCAATGCATATGCTACATTATTTTATCTCATTTTACCCTTATATAATGTTTTATAGCCATTGAAAAGGTTTCCCATGCTTATTACTTTATTTTAAATCATTTCTTAAATATCTGGCTTAAGCACGGGTGTTCAGGATCAAACGCACAGGTATGCATTTTGTACATGGGGCTGTGTGTTGACCGTGCATCCTAATCATTCTAGGTTCTAGAATTTTGTTGCATTTTCACACATTTGGCTTACACATAGCCGTTCATCTCAAGCACACGATCGTGACCCCTTCAAAAGTCAATCGTGCATAAAACGTGCACACAGGTGTAACCCTGCAAGTGCAAAGGCACACGGGCGTGCGTCATGTTCTGCTTTGGTAAAAGTTACCTAAAACTTGTAGAATCCCGCTCAAAGCTCTATCAAACAACAATTAATCCATTCTATACATTTCCAGCAACTTAAACAACACATAAACACATTTCAATTTTATCCACAACCCACAATTTCAAGTTCAAACAACCAAAACAATCATTTAAACGCATAAGCATACATACACACATCTAACATGTCCATGGGTGGGAAATTGCCATTATACTCTCTTTATTCTCATCACCATAATATGCAAATAAAGCACATAAACCACAAATCATGTTGGAAACTCATTATATCGCATTCACTATCGAACACATGTTGGGAAACTTAAGGAAGAGGCAAGGAAACACTTACCTCTTGCCATGGATGCTCTACTTCTCTCTCTATCTAATTTCTTTCCTCTCTTGCTGGATTGGGAGCTGCTGGCTACTGTAAATCAACTATAGGGTTGGGATTTTCTGAAAACAAAAGAAAACTTTGGTTGAAATGGATAAGGACGGGTGAGAAAAGCCTTAAACTCATCATCTCTCTCCTCCTACAAGCATGCACGGGAGTGCATCAAAGCATGCACGATCATGCACAAGGAAAAATAAAGAATCTTCATTTCCTACGATTTGCATGAAAGAAACCTCCCAATGAGATTCATGCACAAGCCACACTAGCTCTGAAAAATTACTATCTCACCCCTAGACTCTTCCAATTCCAAATCTATTGCTAAATCTCACATCTAACCCCAAATTCTAGCCTAAAAGGTATTTATAATTCTAGGATGCTACAACTTACCCAGAACTTATTAACAAGCTTAATAAGTCATAGAAACAGTAACTTCAGAAAGATATATGTAGAATAGAACATATAAATAAAAGAAGAAGAATAAGTTAACATGCATGATATGCATTCCATGATATGACATGTTAACTCAGTGATTTTTGAAAAAATGGATCAAATGATTCATATGCATATGTTTTTAAAATAGAAAACCAATGATCCAAACATGATTTTAGGGGTGAATATGAGGGGGCATTTGTGAGTTTCATGCCTATTAGAGAAGGAGTTAGCGCTACATTTATATATGTTGGTGTGTAATCTATACACCTACTAAAGAGAGAGCTAGCATCAGATACGCTAGTGTGCAATTGTACACTTAATAGAAAGGGAGCCAACATCAGTGCATATTAATATATGTGTTGGTGTGCATCAATTATTTGATTTTAACCTACTGATCTAGTTTTAGGAAGTTCATGACTCACATGGACGGGTGCCAAATCCTTATGTTCATCAGTCTGTGAAGCACAGTAGGTATCTTCGAATACATAGAGTTTTCAGATACAACTTATTCAATATTTTTAGTGTTTTAGGATCTTTGGATCCCAATAGTATTTTCAAAAAACCAGTTTTTAAAAAGTTATTTTCAATAAACAAGCTCAAGGGCTCAACTATGATTTTCAGCATCATTAAACATGATTTTAGCATATTTTATATCATGTCATACATAGCAGAAGAGCAAGCAGAGCAAAGAAACTAATATATATATATCAGTAAGCTGACCGAGAAACTATCAACAGACCAATAATTAATAAATACAGTCAGAACATGTAAAACCAGAAATATAAGTATATACAAATTATCTTATGTATAACAGAATAAGTCATAGTATAACAAAAAATAAGAAACAGGACAGTTATGAATGAGAACAAAAACAACAAGATAAAAGAGACGTAATTCATAAATGACAAATAGAAAATAACAGAAACTAGTTGCGTGATATACGTCATAAGTATAAACTTAAAAGAATTCAATTAAGCTCTTTAGAGAACTCGAGATTACTATAGACCTCAGAAAACAGATAACAAGTAGGGTAATGAATATCAGAAAAAGAAGAGGACTAAGTGAGCTAGTTTCGGCTAGATACCTTTTTCATGCTAAGTTATATGTGTATACTTATATACATACTTATGACGAGGTGTAAAGTAGAATGAAAGCAATAAGATGAGCTAGAACAGAAGAGGAAGCTTACTTAACCAGTTAAGGACCAAGTTAAGTCTGCTAGTTTAGTAGTGAAACTAGTCATAGACTAAGTAGAGTCTATTCAACTAGTTATATAAGAAAGATAAGAAGTCCAAATAGAAAGAAGCCTATAGTTAGAGTAGAATAAGTTATTAGACTATCAAAGAACTTAGTTAAGTTCGTTAGATTAGCAGCTAGCCAGTTAAATTAGATTAACTTAAAAGTCTATTCGAGAGTAAAGATAGGAGATGCTTACTGAGTGACTTGTCACTCATCCCTTGTAGTTTCTTTTTCTTACAGGTTATATTAGGGAGCTGATCTTGAAGCGCAAGATGGTTGAAGAATGGGATACAACTTAAACGGGTTCTTACTCGAGTGTTCAATTTCACATATATATGTATATATGTATTTAGTTTTTAGCAAATAGCATATTGGCTCGCATGCTTATATTGCTCATGCATAAGGGATGTACAATATTATTTATGTTTTCATCTATTAATTATTAGTAATAAAATATGAGCTTTATTCAAGATAATGTTAAGTGGGTTTCAGCATTCCACCATATCTTACTTGAAACTTTTGCACAGTACATAGTTTTTCAGTAAAGATATTATGTAGGACTCCTATTGTATGTACCAATAAGGACTTCTTTTCTCAGAAAACATATTAAAGTATTAGTATTTTGATAATAAACATATATAATATAATAACAGTAATACATACGATAGTAGGGTCATACATTATTTCTTTTTTCAATTTAGTAGAAAATGTCATGAATTAATGTATATATCATAAGATTAGTATGAGCAAAATAATCTTATTTGTGTTGTATGTTAATGATATTTTGCTTACAACCAACAATTTAAGGTTGTTGCTTGAGGAGAAAGAGTTTCTCTCTAATATGAAGGATATGGGTGAGCATCTTAATATCTTGAAAGATTTCAAATGAAGGACATTTCATCAAGTGCTACAGCCATTGTTAACAAATTTAACTTCAATCAATGTCTAAGCTTGACATTGAAAAAGAACAAATGGCAAACATTCCATACATTTTAATCGTAGGAAGTTTGAAATATGTTCAAGTTTGTACCCAATAAAATATTGCATTTACAATTGGAATGTTAAGAATATATAAAAATAAGCTTGATATTGCATTTAAGGAATAAAGAATTTGATGCTTATATATAAGAGATCTAACAATTTAAAAATTATTGGATATTCAAACTCAACTTCATTGGTTGTGTTGATTTTTGTAAATCAATGTTTGATTATATATTTATGGCAGTTGAGAGAGCTATTTCCTAGAGAAGTGTAAAATAGTCTTTGGTTGTCATTTATACCATGAAAGCTGAGTTTGTTTCCTGTTTTAAAGTTACTGCTTAAGATATCTGGTTAAGAAGTTTTATCTTTGGACTTAAAATTGTTGAGTCCATCTCAAGGCCAATAAGATTGTACTAAAACAACTCTGTTGTTGTGTTCCTTGCTAAGAATAATAAGAGTGGGAGTCAAATTAAAAACATTAACATAAAATACTTAGCAATTAAAGAGCACATAAAAGTTAAGAAAGTACTCATATAAGACATTAGAACAAAACAGATGATTGTTGATCCTCTGATCAAGGGCATGCCACCAAAAGTTTTCATTAATCATATTGTACATTTGAGACTTCGTTATAATTTGTATTCATGAGAGATAATTTTTACATATTTATATAATTTGACTCTTTTGGTTTATTTCTTATTAATTTGTATGCATTTTTGGTTGAAAAGATAAATATAATATAAGACCAAGAATAAACATTTAGGGTTTATTCATAAAATTAGAATCCACATTTGAGTTTATTAAAAAAAAAAATTATATTGTAATACATAAAATGTAATACAGCTTTAAAAAGACTTACAACTATGATTCATATAATTTTTTTTTTCTATTTAAACATAGAGTAAATAGTATATAGTGTTATAAAATATAATACAAAGTAGGAGAAAGCTATAATTATAAAAAGAATAAAATTCTAATATTTTTACTGAAAGGTAAAAGTAACTTTTATACTTTATAAAGGCTAAAACTGTTATTTGACGGTTTTGACTGTTAAAATATATATATTTTCATTTGTTTGCGTTTGAAGAATGGGCAACAAAGCTGCAGGCAAAAGGCAAATTTTCTAGTCACAAATTCCACTAAAATAAACTCATTTCCATCAAATGTTTTAGTGCATAATTTAAAAGTTTTAAATTTTAACATTGAAAATGACAATTTGCTTGGAAAAGAAACACTACAGTTGGCTTTTAAAATTCAGTTTATCTATGTGACAAGAGCTGCGCTTCCATATTTATTAAAATTGACATTCATATCATTTAGAATAACATATTGAATGCAATCTATAAAAACTTGTCGTCAATCGTAAGTATTTTCGTTATACAGGCCTAGCCTCAAAAACATCCAATGGGCATGCCAAAAGTGCATGCCTTTGCTTCACAGGAGAAAGAATCTCAAGCCACTGTGTCCTTCAAAAGGATTAGGGAGAGAGGTTACAGCACAGTTAACATTATGGGCACATCTCGCGGCTATATCATACTAATTGGACTTCGACAAGGATATCACACTTCAACTGAATACTGCAATACATCCCAAGTTTATTCTAATTTCCTATCCTATAATTTTACAATTTTATGTTATATTATCAATTACATTTATATGTCATAATTTATAACTTCATGTTATACTATCAAATTACATTTATACATCATTGTCTTGTAGTATTTATATAGCATATTGCTTGAAAGAAATATTTTTTTAAAATTAAATTAATCTGCACTTCTTACGAATCAATAAAATTATAAATAATAATTTTATTAATTTTAAAAAAATGAAAAAACAATATACAAATAGTTTTTATCTCCCTAATATTAATATTCCTTATATATATATATATATATTTTTTTTTTATTTTGTTAAACTCCGTTCATACTGAATCAATTTTCATTCCCTTGAAATCAAAATTTTACTTTCTTCGCCTGGGATAAAGGGTTATTCATTTCATTGAGAGTCGATAATTACACGAGCACCCGGCCCTTCTAACATTTATTTTATTCATAGAAAGATCCAACTAATAACCGACAGCCTTACATCCACCACCGTTCAACCACAACATTTAGGAATGTTACCCCTCAAGCTCAACATCCATTCTATGCTCCATAGTTCACATTATGAGTTCCAAAATATTCTGGCATCATAAGAACCACATGAGACTTTCAGATTACAGCCACTAGATAAGTAGAAAATTAAAATTTAGCTCTGGATATTTTCATCAACAAACACATAATTTAAGCATCCGCTGCCTTCACAAACTGAGCTGCCTCTGCACTGGTACTTGATTCGCCACGTTTAGCTTCATAATCTTTTACAGCTGCCTTAATAGCATCTTCAGCCAGCATGCTGCAGTGAAGCTTAACAGGAGGTAGAGAAAGATGTTTTGCTATTTCACTGCAATACAAATCAGAAGTTAATGGAAATGAGGAACTTAAAAATCTGGGCTTTCCAATTCTCCAACGGCACTTAAGTATTAAGATCAGTATACAAGCAGCAAACATCAACATCCACATATAGAACCACTAAACAAGATAGATTTTCATCATAGGTAAAGATGGGAGTTATAATAGACCATCCAGGAGGTCACCACTTTCTCTCATGCAAGAAATGGTTATACCATTTTCAACTGCGGGGAAACTTGGACAGAAAAAATATACAAAATATATTTTCCTCGTTGCTTCCACAATTTTCCAAAACTAAAAAAACAAATAGATTCTTTTTATAGATAAAGTTATGAATGTTAACTCTAAAAATCATATTACAGACTTATTTACAACAGACATGAACAACAAAGACCTTCTGCCCCTAACAAGATCTTGCCCCATCAGAAATGGTCCACAGAGCAATCAAAAATAATTTCAGGTCTATAATACAGTGCAGTCTACCAAAAGGTCAAGTTAGAGACTGAAGCCAAACCCCTTCTATTTAGACTGGAGCTGGTTTTAGTGGCCCTGCAACTAGCATCTATTAGTTAAGGGGATTGGTTTGAGCTCAGGGGAAATTTTCAGGAACTCATTTAGGCCTTTTTATAATCCAGCCTCCAAGGCTATTTATCCCTACATTGCTGGGGAAAGGGTTGGGGAGCCCTTGCTTTAATCCAGAAGAAGCAGGAGCCTTGTGCATGGATTATTTGGTGCTCAAGAAGGTAACCTAATCGTCAAGAACAACTAACTGCAGCCAGGTTGACTGAGGACAGCATTGGGGCACGTTTCCAAATACATTCTTAGTCCATAATCCATGTTCGTAGCAATGCAATATTATTGTTCCTCCCCCAAGTAAACTAATAAAGTAAATGATTGATTACAAATCTCTATGATCTATATTCTTTATAAAGGACTAGAAATACCTTGCTTTCATGTCATTAGAAAATGCATTAACATAGATAAATCAGTAAGATGAGGAAATACAAAAATGTGCAAACCATAAAAACAAGCCAAAGTGGACTGCCCACACTAGCACTTCCGCAATAACTGTACTAAAGGTGATCCTATTACTGGAAGTGATTTTAGAGAATTTTATGGACCATTACTGCAATAATTTGCTGATCCACCATGAAATGATTGTTTGTTTTGTTTGCCAAAAATTCAAGATTCAAAAAGGTCCAATTTTCTGATATATCCTACCTCTTTTGATTTTTTTATTTGCTCAATTTATTTATACTTGTTCCAATATATTTTGATCTTGCTATTGAGTCTGATTCATAAAAGAGACATTTTTTATCATTGAGAAGTGGATTATTAATCGACCTTCTTCAACCAATAGCTCGTTGGCTGCTTTCACTTCCTTCGTTAATTTTGTACACTCCACTTGCTTTAGTGCTTGCTTCGGTAAACTAGCCTTCATTGGTAGACGAAAGTTACAAAGTGCATCCTAAAGGTATCGAGAAATCTTTAGAATTAATATTGCTAGGCTTACAACTTGCCTATGACCATCAAATCAAATGTGAATAACCAGTCCTCCTCTCTTTGAAACAATGGGTGCTTCTAGTTTTGTTGTTGCTAGAAACAATTTTATCTTCTCAATATTACTAAATACCTCTAGAGTTAATAATTTTATATAAGGAACTACTGAACTCAATCACTTCAAAAGAGGTCCCTATGCTTCAATTGACGTTGGTGTGAACATGCCCTATGTCCTTTAATTGGATTGGTAGAAAATAAAAGAAGAACAAGGAATCTTTTTACTAGGGGTTATGTGGTTGGTCAATTTCAAATAGAGAGAGAATGGGAAGGGCTCAGGAAGGATAGACTGAACATCTAAAAAGCTCATCATTGAGCTAGACTAAAAAGATGAACGTCGAGCTAAGGTTGCAATAGACTTTAAGAGGGGTTGGGGAAGAAACGGTTTAGAAAACCAAGCATGTAATAAGCAAAAATAGACACATGAAAAGAGTTGCACATGAGTTTGCTAAAGCATTTATCTATCAGTTGTACATCGACCTGTCAGGAAACTATAAACTCTCCCACAAGTGTCTTTCCTAGGTCAACATTTAACTTTGGACTTTCTTGTTTGACTGGCAGATGCATCATAAATTTCTGTCAAATCCTCTCTATATTAATCCAACTTTACTTCATTTATATTAAAATCTCATCAATTTTAACATCTCATCAAATGAAATTGTTTTATAAGTTTATTAAAGAAGTTCTAGTTGCTCAACAAATTTCCATTTCTTTTTTTTTCACTGAAATATAAAGTATAAATAAGAAATACAAAAAAAAAAGTTCTAATAAGCCTAGAGAAAAAACTAAACTAAGAATATAAGAATAGGAATCTTTGACAAATAGAGTCAAAAACCATTATTATTTTAATTTTGACACCAGAAAGGGATACCCTAAATCGTTGTGTACTAATCCCTAATTAGATCATTTGGGATTCAGAAGTGAAAGAAATCATTTTATCTACTAATAGTAGACAAATTGGCTTATTACCAAATCATGAGCCTATTGCTGCGACAGCTGTAGTTATAGGTATTTTGAGAATACACTTTAACAACCAATGATTAACGATGGCGCTAATGGGTGATTTTGCTAAAATAGGTAATGATGAGATCACTATTTTAGTAAATAATGCAAAGAAGAGTAGTAACACTCTCAGCACACTCCTGGTATAGAGAACACCTTTCATTTGGAATTTCTTTTTGCATTTTTCTTTCCTATCTCTTTTTCAGAAAAAATAATGAAAATGGATATGGGAAAGAATTTAAGGAATGTTGTATTCAATTCACTGCTGCATTAATTCAAATTCTTGTGTGCAACCTCCCAAACAACAAGTACAAAAGGGTGGCCTTGGGGGAAACGTCCCACCAAGCAATATATTTCATTTATTTCGATGCATACTTAAACGGAAGTCTTAATCAATCTACATAAATAGTACATCCAACAACCATTTCCATTTCCATGTTCATAATAGATTTCCCAGTAAGAGGCTATGGCAAACATGAAAATTAAACAGAATGCAATCAGCAAAGAAGGGCAACTAAAAATAAATTACCCGTAAGTAATCATGGCAGCAGTTAGACACATCATAAGTTTAAAAATTGAAAGGGCAATACTCATCTTGATCAACTACAGCAAGCTTAGATTATCAAATTTTTACACATTTTGATGATAAGTATCAAAGCCTAGATAAAAACACAATTAGAAAAAGTAAATCAATTAAACCACATAACAAAACAAGCCTATTTAACTTTGAGATAAAAGACATGGAACTTACGTGTTTTTAATGGTCAAGACCTCTTGCATTTGCTTCCCTTTCACCCACTCAGTAGCTGAAAGACATAGCCATGTTAAGCAAATTAATAAGCACGACAATCATACCTATATAATTCTATAACAGCATCGATGAAAAGGACCATGAGGTAAAAATAACAACTAAACAATCAAATACATATGATTCAAAACATCCAAAAATCCTTTAAGCAAAACCTGTGCTACTCTAATCATAATAGCACCAATCTATGCAAAAAAATGTTTTAATCACATAAAAGTTAAAACTAAAGAAACAGGATACATATATTTGAATAATGTATAAATCAGCTATTAGAATGGGAACACAAGGAACGCACGTAAGACTTATCATGAAACCAAAACCAAAAACAATTCCAATGATTATATAGAATAACCAAAGGTCGAATTTAAAAATAAATAAATATAATTCCTTACATATTACGACCAAACCGGACAGCTGAAACAACAAAAACCCTAAAATTACATACCAACAGACGACGAAGCAATTGCGGACCCACAACCGAAGGTCTTGAAACAAGCGTCAACGATTTGACCAGTCTTGTCATCGACCCTAATCTGAAGCTTCATCACATCGCCACACGCAGGCGCACCTACAAGGCCAGTGCCTACCGTCGGATCGTTCTTGTCAAACGAACCGACGTTTCGCGGATTGTTGTAGTGATCAATCACGTTCTCATGATAAAATCTAGGCAGCGCCACCTGGACCGACGGCGAGATCAACTGGGCGTCGCCAGCCGCTAGGCCTAGTAGCCTCTTTGAACCGAATCTCAGCATTTCTTTCTTCTTTGGCCAACGAATAGCAAGAGGTTCGTTTTGAATTTTATTTGGTGAGTTTACAAGAATTTTGGGTTTTGAGGGCCTTTGTACGAACACGTGGAGGGTGTAGATGATATTCGATGGAGATGTGCAGCTGTGGGAGCTTTGATGTGACACGTGTGGAAATCTGACTCCCATATCACAGGATGAGGTCGGTTTCGTTATCTCTGGCGTCTTGTCTACGGCTTATCTGGATTGTGATGACCTTACAAATGTTAAAAAGCCAATCAACTTATTCCTATATAATTTTTCTTAAGGGAAAAACTCTTATTCAAAACTTTTTATAAAATTAAATATTTATTTATTAATTAAAATTTATGATTAAATTTAATAATTAATGGTTAAATTTAATTGATCAAAATTTTTTTTGTTTTAAATAAAATTTTAAAATGATAAAATTAATTTTATAAAAATAATTAAAATATAAAATAATATTAAAATAATAATAAAAATTAATAAAATTAATAAAAATATAAATATAATTTTTATAAAAGTACCCATTAACCTAATTAGAGGGTCAAAAATGATTTCCTAATTTGATTGACAATTAGATGTGGTCGTTAAAGATTCTAGTCGTATTCACTATTAGAAATGATTGAAAATAGCTAACATACTTGAAATTAGTCATTTCTAATCATTTCTAATGGTGGACGACCAGATTTAACTATCTTTATTAGACCTAATGTTATTTTTAGTCATCTTTAATAATGAAGACAATTAGATTTGACAATTTTTATTAGATCTTTGATAATCAAATTTGACCATTTTTATTATCAAGATAGTTAAATTCGATCATCAATCGAATGAAATGACTATTTTTAATTACTTGATTAAGTTTACAATGGTTACCGTCATTAGTGACAGTGATTTTTTTAATTTTAATTTTAAAATTTTTTTATTAATTCTTTAAAATTATTAGTATTATTATGTTAATATTATTTTAAATTATAATTTGTTTAATATTAATATTATTTATTTTTAATAAATGACATTTTAGTTATTTTATAAAAATATTAATAATCATCAGGAGAGATTTGATCTAGGAGTGGATATTTAATTTTTTAAAACTTTTTTATTGAATTTTGTTTAGGAAAACCTTGGGTGAGAATATGTTGCTTGGCCATGTTGAAATATCGAACATCTATTTTATTTTTTTTTACATGTATCATGTATTATGTTATATTGTATTGTATGAAATATTTTAAAAATAATATTACCAAAAGTTTGCATACATACCTCTATTAAGTACCAAGTTATATAGATAATAAATATATATATTTTGATTAATGATAATAAATAATAAATATATAGTGTATCATTTGATAATCTATTTATCATATAGTTTTTTATAAACCTTAAAAAAGTATCATTTTTTTACATTTCGTGTTATTCATAATTCATATTGTATATTCTAGGATGCTAGAAATATGGTTTTACAGCAGTGGATTCAGTGAAATGGACCCATTTTGAAATTCTAGGCCCCTTAAGATGGGCTTTACAAACCTCGTTGGAGAGAACAGAGTTGGGCTTAAAATGCTCTGAAGACATTTGTTGGATTGGATGGGCCAGGTCTTGTTTTTAGTCATGTATTGTACTTGGGCGTTGCCAAAATTAAGGAGCAATGGTGGATGGCTCTCCAAGATTGTATTAGAAGTTGTTTTAGATTTTGATTTCTTTTGGAAACAAGCTAAATGTGTCTAGGGGTGGATATAAATCAAATTGAGTATAATACCCTATAATTTGAGTTCAATTTAAATAAAAAATAGTCATACTCTGAATTTGTTAAACCAAATTTAAGAATATCTTAAATTTGACTCAGTTTTCAAATCTAAAGTTTAAAGTTCATCTTAAGTTTATAATTTAAATTTATAGTTTGTTTTGCAGTTCATAAACTAATAATGTTGTTTTATCAAATAATTAATAAAATGATATCGTTTTTATAATTGTTTAATATAATTTGAATTAAATCGTGAGTCAACCTCAAACTAAATCAAGTTGTCATTCAATTTACGAGTTAGATAAACTGAATTTCTTCTAAATTGATTTTGACTTGATTTCAAAAACAAATCAACACTTTCAATTTGAACTCAATTTAAATTTGACTTAAATGTATATAAATCAAATTAAACTAAGCTAAGTTGGCTTTCAAGAGCATGCCAATCTTGTTTAGGGTTCAACCCTCAACAATGTTGAGGGCTGGATACAAAGCAAACCGAGCTCGAACACGAGCTTGGTCAGGCTCAATTCATTTGGGCTTCTCAAATATCCGTGTTTGACTTATGTTTGGCGAATAGTTGTACTGAAGAGTTCGCGCTTCGTATTCGTCCGATCCATGAGCGGACATGTTCGTTCGTAAAGTTCGGTACTGTTGCGACAAACGAATATGTTCGTTGCGAGTAACGAACGAACATGTTCGTTCAACAACAACAACTTGCATAACTGCAGATGCACATAATTTACAAATTGACCGATTTTTCATTTGTGTCAACTTTTCATTTAATGAAACCATCACAAGGCCATTTATTTTCTTCTGCATCACTACTTAACATAATTTATGTCACTACAACAAGCATAAATGCATAACAAACAAAATTGAAGGAAAGAAAGTTTCTTTCTACTAATGACAATGTTGTAACTTCAGAAGAAAAGTCGGTCAACATGCCTTATCGAATCAGTAAGATTGATCAAGTATTCATTTTTTTGGCCCTCTCATTTAAAGTTCTTTAAAGCATCATTAGACATCTCATAATACAAAGAGATACCATTAGACTTCATTGTAATGCCACGATCAACTTCATAAGCACGAGTATCAGTCATACAGACATCTCCATCAAAATTTACCATAAGATTTAAAAGCAACAAAATTCAAAGTAATAAGACATGAAAAGTAATAAGAAAACTAATATTTACCATAATAATTATCATTATGATTTACATCAGAGCTTAACTTAAAAGAATTTTTATAAGTGCAAATGTAGAAATGATATTACAAAAATAAGTCAATGTAGAAACAACACCAAACAAACCATCAATCCTCCGCCAAGCAAACCTCCTCAATCTCAATCTCAATCTCAATCTCATTCTTATTCTCATTCTACAATAATTGAAGATAAATTAAAAGAAGTTGTTATTATTCAATTAAGCGATAAAAATCATAATATAAATTAACCAGCTAGATAAGAAGTTATTAAAACATGACATACCTTAGTGGGTCTTGACATGTGATACATGAGCTTAATCCAGTCAGGACCATACATAAGCATACTGACAGTTTTTGGTGATAGAGATGTCTTATATGGGTCAATAACCCTACTACCAACACTGAAAGCATTTTCTGAAGCAACTAAGGAGATTGGAATTGCTAGTATTTCCTAGCTATACGAGACAGTATTGTATATCTATGCTGATTAAGTTGCCACCATGCCAACACATTGAAATTTCTTGAAGGTTCCTCAAGTCCTCAATAGATATATCCAATTCTGATTTATCAGACACAACTTGCTTCATCTTCATCTTCTCTTGACGTCAATCCTCCCATGATGGAATTTGCTGACGTAGTGTTGATGATGTAGTCTTTTTACTACCACTAAAAATTGATGATGTCCCGCTTCCTGGAATGGTTATTTAATAATAATGTTAAAATAATTATATATGTGGAAAGTATATAGTCTGAAAGACATTACAATTTATTAAATAACCTTACCCATATGTGCGTTTGACTGAGTGTAGGGAATAACAGTTGGATCTTCCTGAGGAATAATGTCCTTGTATTCTTCATATAAGTCGTGAAGTGTTTTTCGGACATTATTGATCTCCTCGATCGCTTCACACCCTATCCCACTCATGGGGAGCAAGACAAAATTCTAGGAATGCTCCATCATTGCAAGCGTACCGTGGGAAAACTTTCTGAAAACCCAGAGCAACCCTCAACATTTGGTATGTGCTGTTCCATCGAATTGGACAATCTAGAATTAATTTTCTGTGTTGTACTCCACATATTTGACAAATACAGACGAAGGCTTTCTGTCTCGTCTCGCTAGCCCGTATATATTTGACACCATCTCTTATTTTGTCAATGATATTGCCGATGACTCTCACAGCATCCTGTATAAGAAGGTTGACAATGTAGGTTGTACAACAAACTTGGAAGAATTGACCACCAGCCACTAATGACCGCTTTATGTCAAAATCCTCTTTCAACAACCTTAGACATGCATCATTGGTTGTGGCATTGTCAACGGTGATGGTGTGCACCTACGAATTTAATAAAATAACCACACACAAACAAATAATTATCAAAAAAAAAAAAGGTAAATAAGAAGTTAGGATGTGTTACACCTTTTTTTGTATGCCCCATTCAGTGAAACAACTATACAATGCTGCTGCAATGTTTCTGCTTGTTCGGGGAGGAGGCACGTGTATGAAGCTCAGTATCCGCTTCTGTAAAGTTCACGTGTTTTTATCCACCCAATGTGCAGTTACAACCATGTACTCCAAATTATGTGCATTCGACTTCCATAAGTCAGTTGTCAAACTAATTCTATGGTGGTAGTCTAGTTGTTTCTTAATTTTCATCGCTTCTGCTTGAATGACTCGTTCACAATCGGCCTTTGCTTGTTTTCGTCCAACTTTTTCATATAACGGTTGTAGGACTGAGCAAAAGAAATTAAACCCTGGATTCTCAATGACATTGAAGGGCAACTCATCATTAAGAATGAAATGTGCGAGTGCCTCTCTAACCTGCAAACATAAATTAAATGTTTCAATATGTTAATTAAATATCCCAAATAAAATGTTATTGAAAATTGCTTACCTTAGTGTGCTCGTATTTCCCGCTCATTTTTAGAAATGGTACGCTGGTTATAGATGCACTCCCATGAGATTCAATAGGCGTGAACCCTAATATTGTTTGCCCCTTGGGGAGTGTCTCCTTCCCCAATGCTTGCTTTCTTGGAAGACATTGTTCCATGTGTCTCGTTAGATGTGTAGTTGTATGTGTTGATTGAAGCTTCAATTTCTTCTCACAGAACTTACAAACTGCATACCGTGCATCTCCCACGGTAAGTATCTTCTTCTCAGGAAAACATTCCCAAACAATCGACATCTTCCGTTTTTTGGTATTCGGGATAACGGTGGCAGGGGGAGAGGAGGGAGTTACCGGTGTTTGCTCAACACTGGCACCCCCTGTTGATATTCTTTGTTAGAATCAAACAGATCAAAATTTTCAACAACTGTCATGTCCACTTCGATATCATCATATGGAAAATGACTTTGTTTGGGTATAGGTTCAGCTGGTTCCGATGGCCTCAACATTTTTCGTCAGTCCATAATCTGTAAAAGAGCTAAGGAAATAGTTATTGGTTGGATTGGATCTTCACTATATTGTTTAGCCATACTAACATTCGTATATTTGAATTAATTTTGCTTAATATAATTTATTTGGATAAAGCTAATAAATTAAAATCAGAAATTATATGTTAGTCAAGAAACTTACTTAAATCAATGCAAAACGAGAACTAGATTTCAAGGTATTAATGCCAGTCGATAGCGCCGCTACTACGTGCAAAAACACTTGCAATTGCAAATTAGAACAATCAGCTCATTTAAAAAAACTACATTATTGACAACATGTTTACCAATTGAAATTGCAAATGATTACAAAAACAATGGTCAATAAGAAGTTGTGAATGCAGTGTAAAGGTGGGCCACAAAATGTTAAAAATCGCAAAAAAAAATGGAGAAACTCAAATTCCTCTCAATCTCTGCTTGAGGTTGGGAAACAATAACCAAACCTAACACAGTCACAAAACATTCTAAAATTGTCAAACATGATCAAAGTTCACGGATTAATTACACCATTCTAACATCAATGTACAACAAAAGGAAATGCTAGCATGAGGTCTATTGAAATTAGAAACTTACCAGAAGAGTCTTCTTATGGTAGTTCTTTCAAATCCTGGAATGTATGTGCTTCTGGTACCATCTTATGTTCTAAAGTGGACAAAAATGAAAATTATGCCTTATTTAGGGGGTAAGTGCTTTCATGTTGAGGAGATTTGCAATATGCTTAAGGATTCTTCTTCATTTTTTATTGGCATATAATAGACAAGCTCATTTGCAATTTTTTTTTTTTCAAAAATATAAAAACTCTGGAAGGGTGTTGAAGTTAATCTCTGGGATCTTGACAACTGTACAAAGATTTGGACTGCAAAACCTATAAACCATTTCCTTCTCCCTCCCACTTATTCTTAAATAATAACATTAAAAGTTTGCAGGGTTTTTCAAGCTTTATTTAACCTCACTTTTGTTTATCTAAATCAAATTCCGCAGCCTCCTAAAAACACCCTTGGCATATTTACTCATTCATGTTTAAATATATTGTTCTGTTTATCATATGCTGCTCATATATAACTGCATTTGGAAAAATCTCTGTTGCCCATAGAATATTTGTCAATTTCAAACTGCATGGGATTTATCAATTTCTCTAGTCATTTTTTTGCCTCAAGTGCTCAGATTATTTGATCCTGAGGCCATCTCAATGTGTTTATCACTTTACCGTCAACATCAACAAATGAACCTCAATGTATAGCTACAAAAATCTTTCAAAAATATCCCTCCCTACAGAAGCCCAATTTATAACAGTCCTTGAGTTGTTTTCAAACAAAGCAACAGTTGAGTCAAGTAAAAGAGGCAAATATATGCTAGAGTTTCTTGAAACACAAAAGAATTTGAAATCAGTTTCAAAGATCAAATTACCAGCACAAGAATTTCAGGAACTGACAAATCATATGACCATGTCAGTCAACTGACAACAAGCGCCATTAAGAAAGATAGAACAAACAAATGTACCTCTGCAGTATGATCTTTCAAGATGTGCCTACAATCATAATTTCCATCTTCAGAGCCTTGCCACAATCGAACAGTCTACAATATTAAGGAACATAATAAATTCTAGAAGCAAGCTAAAATCAAAGCAAACCCAAGCATTAACATCACAACCTTGGGCACGAAGTAGCAAAATGCATCTGAAAACAAGTAAATATGGCAGAATGATGAAAAAAAAATAAAACATGAGGCAACAACGATTCTTCAGCACATTCTAACATCTTAATTGAAGACCATGGATAGGATCAAATGGAGAAAGTGAATAGTGTAGCTGACATCAACTATTAAAAATGAGGCTTATTTGCAAATACAATTACCACAAATTGCATTGCACAATCTAGCAAAAGGTTCCTACTTATACGAGAAAACAGTGTAATAAGACATGCATATCATTGATCAAAACAATCAGTACATCTGCTGCTTGACAAATACTTCAGCTATGACTTGGGAATTGCTACTAAAGATTCCAAAAGCAGTAGGGCCTGTTTTCCAATCCTTAATCAATAATAGCCCATAGCCCACCTTACAATCTTAACAGCTTCCAATCTCCTATTAAGTCTTTAACTTTAAAGGTCAAAAGTCCATAAAGTAATTGGCAATCATTTATATGATAAGAATTACAACAACCAACAAAAGCTTCAATGTTAAATATAAATAGCTTTACCATCTCCATATTGGTCAATGATTTCTTGTACTAATAAAAGAAACAAGTAATTTAGATAACGAAGTTTAATACTTTTGTAGAACAAAAAAGCTACAAATCAAGAACACCAAAAATATATCATAAACATAAAATTGACGCCAGTAAAGTTGAACATGATTTGCCTTATCTGCTAAGCTCGTTAATAATTGATCAACTTCAGCAACAAATTTGACACTAGTAATCTAACAAAGAAAGATGTATTAATCCCTGAAATAAATGAAAATAAATAATAATAATAACAATAACGAAATTAATAAAGAGCATAAAGGGGAAAAAAGGAAAAACAACCTTCTATGGACCCTAAGTGAATGGCTATTGACCGAAGTTTTTATTTGAACATTGCTTCTGCAATTTCACTGTATGAAGACTTATCCATTCGTGATTTCATGCATGTTCACTGTATGAAGACTTTTTTACAGCATTTTCTTCTAGCATAACGCAAATCTCAATCTCATGTGCTACATTATTTTCAAAGTTAAAATTGCAGAACAATTTACATTAGCTGAATCAGAAACATCTCCAATCAACTCAAAACTTCAAAAATAGAATCATAGTCTATGAGATTAATTACAGAAACATCTGCAATCAACTGAAATTAATAATTCCCAAATTAAATTTAAAATACCTTAAATTAAATTACTAACCT
Source organism: Anacardium occidentale (assembly GCA_026122585.1). Lineage (NCBI taxonomy): Eukaryota > Viridiplantae > Streptophyta > Magnoliopsida > Sapindales > Anacardiaceae > Anacardium > Anacardium occidentale. Next base: position 199,803 of record JAJEJH010000352.1, on the reverse strand, counting down.
AACCGTAACCACAGCTTCTTCGTCACGGTTACCAAGCACACGGCTACAGCTGGATTACAATCGAGACGGAATGGACACGAGGAGGGGTGGGAAACGAACGGGACCGGCCAAACAGGTGCGTGCGCCTCGTCGTCGACACTGTATTTCCGAGAGAGAGGAGAGGATGGAAGAAATTTTCTAGTTCTGGACTGGAACTGGAAGAAGATTGGAAGAAAAACACGAGTGGGTTTATTTAAAGATAAAACGACGTCGTTTTGTGTTTAAATAAAACGGCACCGTTTTTCCATTACACAAAACGACAATGTTTCTGGAACCGCACGAATGGTTCGTTTTAACCGAACCATTCGTACCATTGAGTTTGGGTCGTTTCGCAATCGAATGAAACGAGCTCACAAACGAGCCCGAACCTATTCGCTTCGCATCCAGCCCTATGTGCAGTAATTGCAAAAAATTGTGTTTTAAATATCTTGCCTGTCTGCATTATATATATATATATATATATATATATATATATATATATAACATTATATTAGATAACCTCTAATTGTTCTTATATTAATGCTTGTGTGAAGTCATGATTTTTTTTCTTTATATTGGAAAATGTGTGAAAGATTGACAATTGGGGCCTGCTTTCTTAAATTTTTATATATAAAGTGAAGTCATATGTACATTGGCCGAATTAATTTGGAAATGACTTACTGAAATGATATGTTTGCCATACATAATGAACAACCGATCATACGGATAATGTTTGTTCGAATTTTTTGGGTGGAGTTCATTTTGTATGATCAAAAGACACTTATTAGATTCATGATTGTATGACTAAACATGTTAACCATGATTAATTGCCTGTGATGATGTTGAATTGGGCTGATAAAATTTCTGGTGTATTTTTTTTAAATATATTTCTTACCCAATATTATCTGGTCTGTATTGCTTTTATTTCTTTGCTCGAATCAAGTGTGGCAAAGAAAGAAAGCTGCGCATGGAACTACCGGCAAATGCTAACCGCGTTGCTTGACCATAAGGTCTATCTGTAAGTGTGCCAGAAGACTCATGGTTTTTATGATTTACCAATTGTTCCTTGTATGTTAAATAAATAAAATTAGTTTTATTCATCTGAACTACTAATGGTTCATTTTGCAGGGATTATTTAACTTTTATAGGTTGATTTAGGATTGGGAAAATATACAGGGGAGTATGTATAAATGGGTTGTAATTTTTTTTCTTGTATTTTATTTTTCATGGATCAATATAATTAATAATAATATTGTATTGCGTGATAAAATAAAATTTAATTAAATTTGGTAACACATTAAAACAAACAAACCAAAAAAATGGAAACCGGTCTATTGGTAGAGCGGTATGGGTGTCTAATACCTTTTAATCATCGTTTTTGACTCTCTAAATTCGATCTATTTGATAGATGATAAATGTTAGGTCTTATGGAAGAGATTCATATTAATAAACTAAAACATTAAAAATTATTATATAGTAACTTAAATTAAAAAATTATTTTAAATTTAATTTAACTCAAATATATTCTAATTGTTTAATTATTTTAAATTTAAATTTAATAATGCCGATATATTTGAATAAACCTCAACCACAACATGCACACAACAATAAAAAAACTCTAAAATTTTACTAGTCATCCTTTTCAACGTAGCATTTTTTTTATGACAAAAAAGTCCTTTATAAATCTTTCAATTTGCATGTGGCTCTTTGATTTCTATGAATACTAGAAGTATTCTTGTTTATTTACAACAAAGGATCAATACTTTTTCAGGTATACACATATATTATTTTTAGGACTTCATTTATATATATAATTGGGAAAAATATCATGCAATACCCGTAATTTTTCTAAAACAATTAAACAGAAAACTTCTTCAAGGCCCAATTCTGTTTTTCAATATTGATATTCAAATATTAAATAACATCCTAACGTCAACTTCATAAGGTATATAGTATTAGTGGTTTAAAATGAAATATAAATGTGATAACATTTTTTTGAAGAGGTAACATATAATGTGTAAGTGCCATTAGATTTTAGACATTAAGAAAGACCGCTTAAAAGAGTGAAGATAATATATATAAGGAAGGACTAATATAACATTAACAAAAATATTAACAAAGACTAATCAAAAGACCACTCAAAAGAGATAAAAAAAAAAAAAGTGATAAAAAGGCCTTTTCTAAGTATTCTTTTTTAATGTTTAAAATGTAAAGGTGTTTATGTAATGCTTCATCAACACATTGTATGTAACCCTTGTTTTTGTGTTTGCTAGACTAATATAACTAATTGATGTTACATGATAGGACTGATTTGGTTTTTTCATTATTTATAATTGTAGCTCTTCATTTATTTGTTGGTATATTGTTATGGATAATCATAAGCATAGGAGACGGATGAGTTTTGATATAGTTAATGAAAAACTTTTAAAGGGGATTGAATAGCTTTCTTAATTTTGCATTTATAGTAAATCAAGTACTGACAAGGTTCTATGTCATTGTAAAAAGTATGTCAATTACTACCATAAAAATCAGGTAGAACTATATAATAATTTAGTGGTTTATGGCTTCATGGTAGGGTACACCACTTGGTTTTGTCATGATAAATCAATGGTTACACAAGGGTCTATCCTAGATGTTCAAGTAGAATAAGAAATACTACAAATAATGACATGACATAAATGTTACATAATGTTTTTGGGATATTGGGATAGAATGTGGATTTATGTATGCATAATAGAGATACAATGGAGCCTAATGTTGACGATATTGCACCACAAAAATATATGGACCACTTTGTTGGACAAGGGGAAGATTTAAGGAAATTAATAGAAGATGCCAAGAAAGAATTATATCTAGAGCATGAGAAGTTTAATAAACTGTCCTTTATTTTGCATCTCTATAAATTAAAATGTCGTTATGGTTGGTCTAATGAATTGGTTGATATCTTAATTAAGCTTTTAAAAGATTCTTTTCAAAAGGGTGAGACATTACCAAATTCTTTCCATAAGACCAAAAAGATTATTGATGCCTTTTGTGTTTTTCTCACCCAATTCATATTGACAATTATACACTTGATGAATATTTTGTGTTTACATCTTAACAAGTTATGTTTATCCAAGATAGAAAATATCAAGAGTGGTTCGTTTCTTTGCCAATAAGGCCTAGAGATAGTTTTGATTTAAGAGATAATGTTTTTGATAAGGATATTGACATGAATATACTTAATGAAAGTTCACTTATTCATCATTTAAAAAATAAAATGGAGACAAAAAAAGATGATTTTCTTCTGGTTAGGAGTGATACAAATGACATTTTTATTGATATGCTTAACAACAAAGAAATACAAGATGATAATATCAACAGTGCTAATTAAGGTGAAATTGAAAATTAGTATTCATTGTACATTATAATTGAATATATTAGATATGTTATTTATATTTTCTTTTGAATGACAAAATTTATATTATGCGTCTATGTTAATGTTTATTACATGTTGCAACCTTTTATATATATATATATATATATATATTATTTGCAGATGAATTTATGAATAATAAAAACTTTTCCTTATAGATGATAAACTGAAAATGCCAAGGAAGAGAAATTTGCAAATGATATTTGTTGGTTAATCCTCCCAAGGCGTTAAAAAATCTAATCCAGTCTACGAGAGCACAACACCCGTAGTTGGTATAGGATAACATGCTAGATTGAAATTTATTAAATTTGATTATCAATTAAGATTATTATCTGTTACATTTAATTTTCTTTTTTATAGGTCTTCAATAGAAAAGAAGAGAATGAGAACCAACTTTGATGATAGATGTTTAAAATACGCACATGGGGAAGAATGTCATAATGCAATTTAATTATATGAACCAAGAAGTTAGACCTGAAGCTCGTGTGATGACAAGATTTCTACGAGCATTAGCACAAAACACAAAATTGATCTTTCTTAATATCCTAGATAGGAGACGAATTATAGGACCCGCCACCACGAGTACCCTTGCTGTTGAATAATACGTGGAGCTTTTATTAATAATCTGAAAACTCAGGTACCTGCGACGGGAATCCTACGAAAATAAAATCTGAAACTATACATCTCTGCACATGCGGAAGCTTTACATTAATTAAAACTGAAATATACATGATCTGTCCTGTACAATGAGCCCATAATGGCCTTTTCATACATATAAACTGTTTCTGTACATCTGATTACATAAAACATTTACAACATGACCACATAGGTCCAAAAATAATATATACATACTGAGATCGTGGTGTGGGCCCTCTCTCGCAAGCCTCAAACCACCTGCTCCTCGGACACAGCACGAACACCTGAAAAGGATGAAAGAAGGAGGGGGATGAGTGATAAAGATCATCCAGTAAGCGTTCCTTACTTCCCTCAAAACCCAAGCAAGCACAAACAATCACAAACATACCTGGCCTCGACCCTATTCATACGTCTATGCGCTTGCTGGAATCTGAAACGATTTATCTGAATATCTGTTTAATCTAATTCTCATTATTATTCATGTCATGATGTGTATGTCATGTCATGCTACTGAAAATACTGTGGATGCATGCATCTGAATAACTGAATATCTGAATGTACCCGTAGATACCTGCTGTGCTGATCAGACTTGGTAAACACAGGGATTCGGCATCCTGGCCATGTGGGCTGAACAGTCTAGCTACTGGCTAGAAAGCTGAATAATAACTACTGGACGATCTGACTGGTGTCAGAAGGCTGAAACTGAAATGCTGCTGAACATTCTGACTGGTGTCAGAAAGTTGAATCCCACAGATGCCCCATCGAGTTCACCCTATACTCTTACCCGTACATCAGGTTTTGAATAGTGAATACTACTGAATTTAGATCCCTTGATCCTTTCTGAAGCTACATGTTATGCTATGATATGCATATGCAGCTTTACTAACTGAATTCATGCTTATCTGATGCTTATTTGAAGCATTTAGCCATTATTCTGAGTTCGCATGCTTAATTAAATCAATTTCATGCTTTAATTAAATAAATTCTGAAAAGTGCTGCTGCACGGGCGTGTGGGCAAGGCACACGGGCGTGCATGGCTTCACACATGGGTGTGCATGTCATGGACACACGGGCGTGTGTCCAGATGCACGGGGTCGTGCACTGGTCGTGCGTCTGACCGTGCAAGCTATCGGAATCTGGGCACTTTGTCTGAAACAACAGGCACACGGGCGTGTTCCTCAGGACACACGGATGTCTGTCTACTATTCTTGCCCATGCACACAGCGTGCACACGGGCGTGTACTTGGAAAAACAAAGGCACACGGCCGTGCTATGCAGGTACACGGCCGTGCGTCTTGTTCTTCAACAAGAGCACTTGCTGGAAAATACACAATTCTCACAACCAATTCTCATTCAAATGCAAATTCGCTTCAAAAACACATTCCCAACACTTCAAATAACACAATTGAAGCATCAAACTTGACATGCATCAACCATACATCAATCCACCATGAAAGCATAGCAATTTCTCTCACTAAACATGATCAAGCTTGCATGCAAGGTTTAAGGGTGGCAATCTCATCAATTCTCATCACAAATATCATCAAACAAGCATTCATAAACTCATCAACATGTCAAGCAACAAAATTCATCAAGGCAAGCTGGGAAACTCAAGGAAAAGGTAAGCGAACACTTACCTCGCACCATAGCCTCTGAAAGCTATACTTTCGAACTATTCTCTTGGCTCTCTCACCGGATTGGGAGCAACCGCTGGCTGGATTTCCTCTCTAAGGTTGGGAGGAACTGAAATGAAGAGAGAAACTTTGGCTAAAATAAAAGTGGGTGAGAAAAATGAACTCAATGCACTCGGCTCACTTATATAGGAGCACATGCACGGGCGTGCACAAGGGAAAATGAGTATTTCTCATTTCCCACACATTCGTATGATCGAATCCTTTCGAAAAGATTCACACGAAAGCCACACAGGCTCTGGAAACTTACTAACTCACCCCTGAACTTCACTAGACTCCCAATCTATGTCTGAATTTCATTTCTAACCCCAAAACTCTTTCCCTAAGGGCATTTCTAACCTGGGATGCTACATTTTCTCCTCCCTTATAAAAATTTTGACCCCGAAATTACCTGAATAACTCTGGAAACCTATCTCTGATCTCAAACTCTACCTCCCAAGTGGCTTCCTCCACTCTCTGATTGTGCCATAAGACCTTCACAAGGGGAATCTGCTTGTTCCTGTAGCATCCTAGATCTGAAAGCCTTTTCGGTTAGAGTTTTGGGGTTAGAATTGAGATTCAGAGAGAGATTGGGAGTCTGGTTAAGTTCAGGGGTGAGTTGGTGAGTTTTCGAAGCCATGCGGCTTCCGTTGGAATCCTTTCGGAAGGATTCGATTAGGCGAGTGAGCGGGAAATGAATTAAGCTCATTTTCCCTGGTGCACGCCCGTGCAGCATTGGTGCACGCCCGTGCGTGGCATGGTATTTAAGCGAGAGCCGAGAGAAATGTCATTTCTTTTCTCACCCAAGTTTCTTTTAGCCATTTTCTCTCTTCAATTTCAGCTCCTCCTGTTCCTAGAGAGGGAATCTAGCTGCAAGAAGCTCCCAATCCGATTAGAGAGCCAAGAGATTAGTGATTCCAAGCTTGATTTCAAAGCATGGAGAGAGGTAAGTGTTCCTTACCTTTTCTTGAGTTTTCCCGGCTTGTTTTGTGCCTTTTGATGCCATGGATGAATTATATGCATGTTGATGATTGATTGGATGGGTTATATGGCCTTGCATGTCGAATTTGGATGATGGATTTCCATCCTTGACTTGTGCATGTGTGTATGTATGGCTTTTGAGAGAGAAAGAAGATGATTCCATGGTAAATCGTTGGATGATTGATGCATGTGAGATATGATGCTTGAATTGTGCTAATTGGGATGTTGATAATATGTGTTTGAAGTGTTATTGCAATTGGTTGTGTTCTGGTTGGCCGTTTTGTGCATTTTTCCGAGCGGTGCTTTGTTGAAGAACCAGACGCACGACCGTGCACCATCATGCACGCCCGTGAGCCTGTGTTTCTCCAGATGCACGCCCGTGTGCACGACTTGTGCACGGCCAGAAAATGTGCATGCACGCCCGTGTGTCCGCATACGCACGCCCGTGCATAGGCATTTTCAGTGACAATGAATAGTAAATTCCAGTAGCTTGCACGACCAGGCACACGACCAGCGCACGGTCCCGTGCGTCAGGGTGCACGCCCGTACACGTTTTATGCATGCCCGTGCATCAGCAGAATTTCAGAAAAATGATTATTAAATGAGAGATTAAGCATGCGAATTCAGAATAAAGGTTAATTGGCTTCAGATAAGCATCAGATGAGCATGTAATCAGTTAATATATTGCATGTGCATATCATGACATGACATGTAGTTTCAGAGAGGATCAGGGGATCCGAATCCAGCAGTATTCAGAACCCAATGTACGGGTAAGAGTATAGGGTGAATACGAGGGGGCATCTGTGGGAATCAGCCTTCTGACACCAGTCAGAACGCTCAGCAGTGTTTCAGATTCAGTTCCTGACACCAGTCAGATGATTCAGCAGCATTTCAGTTTCAGCTCTCTGACACCAGTCAGATCGTAGCAGTACAGTATTCAGATTCAGCTTTCTAGCTAGTCGCTAGAATGGTTAACCCACATGGCCAGGATGCCGAATCCCTGTATTACCCAGTCTGATCAGCACAGCAGGTACCCGAGGGTACAGAGAGAGGTATTCAGATGCATGCATCCAGTTTTCAGTTAGCATGACATGACATACATATCATGACGTGCATACATATGATATTAATAAATGAATGAGATCCAGATGAGACGTATCCAGATTCCAGCAAGCGCATAGATGTATGATTAGGGCCGAGGCCCAGGTATGTGTTTGTTTACATGATTGTCTGTGCTTGCTTGGGTATTGAGGGAAGTAAGGAGCGCTTACTGGGTGATCCTTATCACTCATCCCCCTCTTTCTTCCAGTTTTGTAGGTGTTCGTGCTGGGTTCGAGGAGCGGTTGGATCGAGGCTGACGGAGAGGGCACGCACACACATTTCGATCAGCATGTATATCAGTTTTGGACCTGTGTGGTCGTTTATATGTATCTTTTGTATGTTTCAGATGTCTCTGAACTGTATGTATGTTTGTATATGATATAGGCCAGGGGGCCCATTGTACAGACCAGATATTGTATATATTTCTGTGATGATGTATATTCAGAAAAGCTTCCGCGTGTGTGCAGTGTACAGTGTAAGATTTTATTTTCCGTAGGATTCCCGTCGCGGGTACCCAGATTTTCAGATGATTAATAAAAAGCTTCCCAGATATTGTTATTATTCGGCAGCAGGGGTACTCGTGGCGGCGGGTCCTACAGTTCCTAAGAACCTTGACTTTGTAGTCCAGAATCTGCACTGGTAGCTCTTGATAACTCAAATCTTCTACTAACTCAATCTTTGAAAACTGGAGCCCATGAGAAGGATCCCCCACATACTTCCTCAACTGAGACACATGGAAGACATTATGAATTCTGTCCATGCTGGCTGACAACGCCAATCTGTAGGCAATTGTCCCCACTATCTCAAGAATCTCATAGGGACCAATAAATCTGGGGGCCAACTTCCTCTTTCTGGCAAATCTGAGAACTTGCCTGTACGGAGCAACTCTCAGAAAAACGATGTCGCCTACTGAAAATTCAATCTCTCTGCGTCTCAAGTCTGCATAGCTCTTCTGTCGATCTTGGGCCTGTTTCATTCTTTGCCTGATGATTCTGATCTGTTCAATCATCCCCTGAACTATCTCTGGATCTACAACTGTCTCCAGAGAATCTCTCTCTCCAACCTCATCCCAATAAAGAGGAGATCTACACTTCCGACCATATAACGCCTCAAATGGAGCCATCTGAATAGTCACCTGATAGCTGTTGTTATATGTAAACTCCATAAGGGGAATCAACTCTGCCCAATCGGTCTGGAAGTCCATACAATAAGCCCTGAGCATATCCTCAAGAATCTTATTATCTCTCTCAGTCTACCCATCTGTTTGAGGATGATATGCTGAATTGAACTGTAATATGGTCCCCAAGGCTCTCTGCAATGATCTTTAGAAAGCTGACAGAAATCTGGAGTCTCTATCTGATACTATGGTCTTGGGAACACCATGAAGTCTGACCACCTCTCTGATATACAGTCTCCCCAACTGGTCTGTGGACATGCCCTGTCTGACTGGTAGAAAGTGAGCTGACTTGCTCAATCTGTCCACTATCACCCATATGCCATCAAATCCTCTCTGAACTCTGGGAAGACCAGAAATGAAATCCATCAAAATGTATTCCCACTTCCACTCAGGAATACTCAAAGGATGAAGTAAACCTGAGGGTCTCTGGGTCTCTGATGCTCTGCCTTAACCTGCTGATATATCAGACATCTGGAAATAAAGTCTGCTATGTCCTTCTTCATACTTGACCACCAAAAACTCTTCTTGAGATCTTGATACATCTTAGTACTACCTGGGTGCGCTGAATACACCGTACTGTGCTTCTCAGACAAAATTTTCTATCTCAACTCTGAACTCTGTGGCACACATACTCTATCTCTGAATCTCAAGATCTCATCTCTGAACTCAAAGTCTGGCATTGATCTCTCTGACATTCTCTGAATCATACTCTGAGTTCACTCATCTGACATCTGACTGTCTCTGATCTCATCAAACAGAGAAGATCTGATCTGAAGCCTGAAGAAACCTACAGTCACTATCTCAATTTGCTTTCTGGCAATCTCATACTACAGCTCTGACTGAACTAAAAGACTAGATAAAGCCACTCGCCTACTCAAGGCATCAGCCACTACATTGGCTCTCCCTGGGTGATACCTGATGTCACAGTCATAGTCTTTCACCAGCTCTAGTCATCTCCTCTGTCTCCTATTAAGCTCTCTCTGGGTGAAGAAATATTTCAAACTCTTATGGTCTGAATATATGCTGCATTTGACCCCATATAAATAGTGTCTCCAAATCTTCAGGGCGAAAACAACTGTAGCTAACTCCAAATCGTGGGTAGGATATCTTATTTCATGATCTCTCAACTACCAGGAGGCATAGGCAATGACCCTACCACTCTGCATCAAAATTGCTCCAATCCCCTGATGGGACGCATCTGTGTAGATATAAAACCCTACCCCCTCCTGAGGTAGTGCTAAAACTGGAGCATTGGTCAACCTCTGTTTAAGCTCATGGAATCACATCTCGCACTCCTCTGTCCATACAAATGAAACCTCTTTCCTAGTCAAGGCAGTGAGAGGCCTCATTAGGCTAGAGAATCCCTCAATGAAGCTCCTGTAATAGCCTGCCAACCCAAGGAAGCTTCTGATCTCTTTCACTGTCTTCGACCTTGGCCAACTCAGAATAGCCTCCATTACTGGGATCCACTGAAATGCCATCTGCTATCACCATATGACCCAGAAATGCTACTCTGTCAAGCCAGAACTCACACTTGGAGAACTTGGCATACAACTGTCTATCCTTCAGCCTCTGAAGCACATATCTGAGATGTTCCTCATGCTCTGCCACACTCTTGGAATATACCAGAATGTCATCAATGAACACCACTATGAACCGGTCCAAGCAATCATGAAATATCCGGTTCATCAGATCTATAAAGATCGCTGGGGCATTAGTCAACCCAAACGACATCACCACGAACTCATAATACCCATATTTGGTACTGAAAGCTGTCTTAAGAACATCTCTGCCTGCCACTCTGACTTGATAATATCCAGATCTCAGGTCGATCTTGGAAAACGTAGCTACACCTCTCAACTGATCAAACAGGTTATCTATCCTCGACAGGGGATACCTGTTCTTCACTGTTACTCTGTTAAGCTCCCTGTAGTCGATACACATCCTCATCGACCCATCTTTCTTCTTAACAAACAGAATCGGAGCTCCCCAAGGTGAACAACTAGGCCTGATGAATCTCTTATCTGTCAACTCCTGAAGCTGCTTCTTTAACTCCTAAAGCTCAGCTAGAGCCATTCGGTACGGAGCCTTAGAGATTGGAGCCGTACCAGGAAGAAGCTCAACACTAAACTCCAACTCTCTGTCTGGAGGTAACCTTAGCAACTCATCTGGGAAGACATCTGAAAACTCTCTGACCACTTGTACCTTCTCGATACTTGGGCCCACTGAACTGTTACATACCACGTTGGCCAAATATCTAACACAACCCTGTCTCATCAACCTGCTCGTCTGAATACTGGAGATCATCAGATTGTCGACTCTGCCCTTACCAAACACAAACTTATCATGGCCTATGTGGAATCTCACTTTCTTCCTTCCACAATCTATCTCTACACTGTATCTCCCCAAGAAATCCATCCCCAAAATCATATCAAAATCTACTAACTGTAGCAGAATCAAATCTATCATCATCTGTCTACCCATAATCTCTACCTCCTGATACAGGAGGACTCGGTCACTCAATACAAATCCCCCATCTAGCATCTCTACATGGATACTCTTACTGGCCACACTAGGGTCAACCCCTAATCTCTCCACTACACTCCAGGCTACAAAGCTGTGTGTGGCTCCACAATCAACAAGTATAAATAAAGGAGTACCAAAATAAAGTAACTGATCGGTTACTACATGGGGAATGACCTCAGCCTGCTCTTGGCGAACAACATAAACTCTAGCTTTGCCTCTGCCTACTCTTAAAGGACCGGCACCTCCCTCAGGTGCTACACCACCGACTCTGAGAATATCTGCTCTACCTCTGGGTGGACCTCCTCGGCCTCTGAACTGACCGACACCACCTCTGCTTGGCCCACCACCAGCTCCACCTCTGGTTAGACACACTGCCATCATGTGCCCTGGCTGATGGCACCAATAATGGACAATCTGACCGGTTAGACACTCTCCGGAATAACGTCTACCACATTTGGTACACTGTGACGGCTGGGGTACAACTCTCTACCTCTGACTCTGAAAAATCTCTGACAGATCTCTTGGCTGACATCAGTCTCTTGCCCTTATCTTTGTCCTCTGTCCTCTCAGATGCCCTACTCATGACACCCATCTTCTGTAAATCGACCTCTGATCTGAGTACTCTCCCCAATGCATCACTGAATCTCTGGGGAAGATCTGCTCCTGTCAAGACATCCTTGGCAATTACGGGATGCAAGCCATGAATGAATTTTTAAACTCTACCCATCTCTGTCCCTACTAAACTCGGGATGAATCACGTCAAAGCATTAAATCGGGTGGTGTACTCCTTTACTAAACTGGACCCCTAAGTCAAATCAATAAACTCCTAGGCCTTGGCATACACCATCTCTGTACTCCTGTACTCAGCATCAAAAAGTCGTTTGAATACTGCCCAAGTCAGATGCTGCTCATCGATGGAAGCTTGGCTAGACCCCACCAAACCTTGGCATCAACCTTGAGAAGGAACATCACATACCTGACCTTCTCTCTCTCTGATAATGTGAAGAGACTCATCACACTCTCCACTGACTCTACCCATTCTTCTGCCACTGTTGGATCCCTGGATCCACTGAATTTAGCTGGCTGAAACAACCCTTAACGATGGTAGATCAGGTGAAGTCTCTCTGATGAACTAGTACCAGCTGTCTTTGTACTCATATCCTGATGTACTCTGTATACCCTGCTGGATATTGATATCTGTCTCTAACTGACTTAGGCTGAGATTGATATTGATGTTGATACTGTGATTGGGGTTGACACTGTGATTGGAGCTGACACTGTGACTATGATTGATACTGAGACTGAGACTGTCTCCTGTGTCTCGGTATCTGATAACTCTCATATCGGGGAAGAGTTACTCTATCTGGCTCCTGAACATTACCCACTCTAGCTTACTGGAGGCTTTCCCTGACTACATCCATAGTCATCTCTTTTAACTGATCTGGTCTCATCGACACATGGGAGGTACTCTGAGATCGCCGCCTATCACTAACACTCATAGGATGGGCGGGTGAACTACTGTTTGTCTCATCTATGCATCTAGGGACATATTCCTCTCTATCTATAGCATCACAACAAACTGGGGGTTAGAAACACATAACACAATCAAAGCTGAAAATAAATACCTGACTGTGCTGTGAGGAGGGTCTAGACGATGGCTACGAAGGAGAGAAAACAGGCACCACACACTTACAAATGCTCTGATACCAACAATGTAGGACCCGCCGCCACGAGTACCCCTACTGCTGAATAATACGGGGAGCTTTTATTAATAATCTGAAAACTCAGGTACCCGCGACGGGAATCCTATGAAAATAAAATCTGAAACTATACATCTCTACACATGCGGAAGCTTTACATTAATTAAAACTGAAATATACATGATCTGTTCTATACAATGAGCCCATAATGGTCATTTCATACATATAAACTGTTTCTGTACATCTGATTACATAAAACATTTACAACATGACCATACAGGTCCAAAAGTGATATATACATACCGAGATCGTGGTGTAGGCCCTCTCCCGCAAGCCTCGAACCACCCACTCCTCAGACACAACACGAACACCTGAAAAGGATGAAAGAATGAGGGGGATAAGTGATAAAGATCACCCAGTAAGCGCTTCTTACTTCCCTCAAAACCCAAGCAAGCACAAACAATCACAAACATACCTGGCCTCGACCCTATTCATACATCTATGCGCTTGCTGGAATCCGAAACGATTTATCTGAATATCTGATTAATCTGATTCTTATTATTATTCATGTCATGATGTGTATGTCATGTCATGCTACTGAAAATACTGTGGATGCATGCATCTGAATAACTGAATATCTGAATGTACTCGTAGGTACCTGCTGTGCTGATTAGACTAGGTGAACACAGGGATTCGACATCCTGGCCATGTGGGCTGAACAGTCTAGCTACTAGCTAGAAAACTGAATAATAACTACTGGATGATCTGACTGGTGTCAGAAGGTTGAAACTGAGATGCTACTGACCATTCTGACTGGTGTCAGAAAGCTGAATCCCACAGATGCCCCCTCGAGTTCACCTTATACTCTTACCCGTACATTAGGTTCTGAATACTGAATACTACTGAATTCAGATCTCTTGATCCTTTCTGAAGCTACATGTCATGTTATGATATGCATATGCAGCTTTACTAACTGAATTCATGCTTATCTGAAGCATTTAGCCATTATTCTGATTCGCATGCTTAATTAAATCAATTTCATGCTTTAATTAAATAAATTCTGAAAACTGCTGCTGCACGGGCGTGTGGGCAAGGCACACGGGCGTGCATGGCTTCACACATGGGCGTGCATGTCATGGACACACGGGCGTGTGTCCAGACACACGGGGTCATGCGCTAGTCGTGCGTCTGACCGTGCAAGCTACTGGAATCTGGGCACTTTCTCTGAAACAACAGGCACACGGGCGTATTCCTTAGGACACACGGGCGTGTGTCTACTATTCTTGCCCGTGCACACAGTGTGCACACGGGTGTGTGCCTGGAAAAACAAAGGCACACGACCGTGCTATGCAGGCACACGACCGTGCGTCTTGTTCTTCAACAAGAGCACTTACCGGAAAATGCATAATTCTCACAACCAATTCTCATTCAAATGCAAATTCGCTTCAAAAACACATTCTCAGCACTTAAAATAACACAATTGAAGCATCAAACTTGACATGCATCAACCATACATCAATCCACCATGAAAGCATAGTAATTTCTCTCACTAAACATGATCAAGCTTGCATGCAAGGTTTAAGGGTGGCAATCTCATCAATTCTCATCACAAATATCATCAAACAAGCATTCATAAACTCATCAACATGTCAAGCAACAAAATTCATCAAGGCAAGCTGGGAAAACTCAAGGAAAAGGTAAGCGAACACTTACCTCATGCCATTGCCTTTGAAAGCTATACTTTCAAACTATTCTCTTGGCTTTCTCACCGAATTGGGAGCAACCGATGGCTGGATTTCCTCTCTAAGGTTGGAAGGAACTGAAATGAAGAGAGAAACTTTGGCTAAAATGAAAGTGGGTAAGAGAAATGAACTCAATGCACTCAGCTCACTTATATAGGAGCACATGCATAGGTGTGCATCAAAGGTGCACAGGCGTGCACAAGGGAAAATGAGTATTTCTCATTTCCCGCGTATTCGTATGATCGAATCCTTTCGAAAGGATTCACACGAAAGCCACACAGGCTCTGAAAACTTATTAACTCACCCCTGAACTTCACTAGACTCCTAATCTATGTCTGAATTTTATTTCTAACCCCAAAACTCTTCCCCTAAGGGCATTTCTAACCTGGGATGCTACACGAATTCTGATGTTAGAGAATGAAAAGGTGTTTAGAATTATTAAGATAATAATACATTTATTATCTATCTGATATTATCGTATTAGTTGTCTCTAGGCATAGATCTCAATTTAAGGGCAAATTTCTTTTCCAAACAAGGTTTACATATCCTATAGAAGGCAACAAGTAGGTGTTATAGTCTTTGGGTAGAAAATGGAGAGATTACAAGTATGAGCTAACAGTAGAGTACTTTGAAAAGTACCTAAATGTTAATGATCTTGTCAGTAATAAAATAGATCAAAATTTTGAAGATCAATGAATGACACTCATTACACAGTGGCATTCGGTATAGGAGAAAGTATGATTACATATTTTGTATATTTCAATTATGAAAAGTACCCAAATGTTGATGACCTTGTAATCTCAGTTTGTTAATAACTAATTTTGATTTTTTTTTGAACAATTGTTATGTCTGAAAGACATAGTGAAACAAATAGGCGGACTTGTTTTGTTCAAAAAATGTCATATATTAGAGGCACGAAAAGTTTTGTATGTCTAATGGATGAAATGGTAAGTTGATTTAGCTCTAATAAATAAATGATATATATAATATATGTAAGCACTATGGGTTATGTATCTTTTTAAATGTGATGAATAGACATCAAGTGGAGAACAACCATCACAAGCCAAAGTGTTTATAGTAATTGTAAGTTTATTTTGTGTAACTTTATTTGCATTTATGACTAATGAAATGCAATTAATAAGACATTAATCTTTATATTGAGTTTAAGAACTCATCTAAGAGAAGATTAATAAGTTACTTTAATGGTTATAGGGTGGTTTGACAAAAAAAATCAAACTTGATTAAAATGAAATTAGGCATGTGAAAAAGCTGGTTTGTGAACAAAAAAAAAATATGGTTGTTTTACAAAAGTTTTGAAAAAAGCTGCTCACAAGAGTCTATTTGTAAAGAAAGATAAAAAGTGTATAGTAACCATCCTTTGAATCCTATACCTCTACCTTTATTCCTCTTTCCCACCTAACTCTCCCTCTCTTATCCTCTATCTACCTTTCATGTGCATTCTTGTTGGCTGGCCTTTTTGGCTTGGCCTGGTTGACAAAATTCTTATAAGAGAGGGAGAGTTGTAATGGTAGGTTTGGAAAATTGGTATATAGGGAAAGAAAATGGGTATTTTAATTATTTCTTGCTTTCAAAATGGTTTAATTTGATAAAATGGGTAAAATGGTGTTTTTTGCTTTATTTCTAGTCATAAGCATGTCACTTGGAAGAGCTATCATGTACAACATAGTTTGCCATAGGATTTGAATTTTTTTCCATCATGCATGATCGTGTGTCCTCACACACATGACAATGCATGTCATGTTTTAGAACCATCTACATAAAGTGAGTTTTACTTCAATTTTTAGCGTAAAATTTGAAAATATAGTTTGATGCATTTTAAAGAGTGTGTATCAGAGAAGAGAGGGAAAGTCTAATTGTGCTTGATCATTACCAATGGTCATAGTTCTAGTTAGAGAGAGAAAGTGAAATAATACAATGTTAGATAAGTAGATCTCTTAAACTAATCATGTGAATTTGTTTTCTCTTAGCATGATCTGCTTTGAATTATTAATTAAATGATAATTTGATCATAATTAAGTTGAGTTGATGGTGATTAACATGTAAATAATACAAATCAAGTGTAATGATGCATGAAATGTAGTAAATCTAGGTTAAGATATGTGATGTTGTTATTTTGCCATGTTTTGTTGCTAGAAGTTGCTTAAGTACATTTATCTTTTTAATTTGTGACTACTAATGATGTTGAATATGAAAGAAATAGGAGTAGGAAAATGCTTAGGTTGTATTGACTCTTAATTGATGAGTTATTGATATGTATGATGAAATGATGTTGAATTGAGCTTAGATAATATGATTATTGTTGCATTTTATGTTTTATAACATGCTATTAAGTGTTGTGAGAAGTTATGTTGAATTATGGTTGAAGAGCACCATGGATCTGTGGATGTTTAACTAAGGTCTGGTGTAGCAAAGCACGATGCACAACCTATGTACGAGAGGTGCATATTATGCAATCTTGTCTACTGTGTGAAGATTGTGCATGCATTGGTGTGCACGATCATGCTAGGTGTTACAAGAGCCCTTATGAAGCCACAACCACGAGTTGGTGAGTCATAGTCATGTGAGAGTTAATTTCACGTTTATGGAATTTAGGAGATGCACAACCATGTAACATATAGGCCCACATCATGCACCAGTTGCATGATCATGCAACTTATATGTGCACGGTCATGCAACCGTGCAGATCATCCACAATTGAATTAATTATGTAATTAATTAAGAAAAAATTAAGGAAAGGTATAAGAAATATGCTTTAATGAATTTTATGCGTCTTCATGACATAACATGCCAAATAAAAAGACTTTTAAGAAAAGAAATGAAAAAGGATTTTACATGTTTTGAACCTTCAGGTCAGATTGCATGTTTTATGAAAATCGAAAAAATGATATTTAGGACATTTTTTAGGCACGAACTCGAGAAGGCATCTATGAGTTTACACACCCGTTAGAAATTGAAAAACTAGCATCTCTTAGAAATTAGACATTGTTATTAACTAAGCTTGTTAGAAATTTGTGTTGGTTGTGCATTAAACAAGACTTTCAAGGTCTGTAGGACTCGCCGCCACGAGTACCCCTGCTGCTAGAATACTGATAGTTCTTTTATTAATAATCTGAAAATACGGGTACCCGAGACGGGAATCCTACTAAAAATAAAATCTGAAACTACTGTACAATATATGCGGAAGCGAAACTGAATATATATATCAACTGTCATATACATTTTCTTTCTGTACAATGGGCCCAATGACCTTTATCACATATACACTGTTTCTGTACATCTGAATACATACAATATATACAAAACGACCCCACAGGTCCAAACTGTAAACTGTACAAACTGAGATCGCGGTGTGGACCCTCTCTGCCAGCCTCGATCCAACCGCTCCTCAGAAATAGCACGACCCACCTGAAAAGGACGGAAGAAAGAGGGGGATGAGTGATAAAGATCACCCAATAAGCGCTCCTTACTTCCCTCAAAATCCAAGCAAGCACAAACAATCACAATAATCAAACATACCTGGGCCTCAGCCCTAATCATACATCTATGCGCTTGCTAGAATCTGGAAACTGATTTACTGAATGTCTGAATCATATTCATTTACTGATATCTTATTTATTCATGTCATGATGTGTATGTCATGCCATGCTAACTGAATATATCTGATGGATGCATGCATCTGAATACCTATCTACACCCGAAGGTACCTGCTGTGCTGATCAGACTTGGTGAACACAGGGATTCGACATCCTGGTCATGTGGGCTGAACAGTCTAGCTACTGGCTAGAAAGCTGAATCTGTATACTGTACGATCTGACTGGTGTCAGAAGGCTAAATCTGAAATGCTGCTAGACATTCTGACTGGTGTCAGAAAGCTGAATCCCACAGATGCCCCTTCGTATTCACCCTATACTCTTACCCGTACATCAGGTTCTGATTACTGAATACCTCTGAATTTGGATCCCTTGATCCCTTCTGAAGCTACATGTAACGCCATGGAATACATATGCAGCTTATTATCTGATTTCATACTCATCTGATGCTTATCTGAAGCAATTTAGCCTTTATTCTGAATTCGCATGCTTAATTTCTCATTTTATTTTCTTTTTCTGAAAAACTGCAAGGGCACGTGCGCGTGGGCAAGGCACACGGGCGTGCATGCCTTCACACACGGTCGTGCATGCCTTCACACACGGTTGTGCATGGCTAAGGCACACGGGACAGTGCGTTGGTCGTGCGTCTGGCTTTGCAAGCTACTGGAATTTCTGGGCATTCTCACTGAAACCTTGCACACGGGCATGTGTCTACAGACACACGGGCGTGTGTGTGCACTTTCTACCAGTGCACACAACGTGCACACGGGCGTGTGTTCTGGAGAACAAAGGCACACGGCCGTGCCATGCAGGCACACGGTCGTGCGTCTTGTTCTTCAACAAGAACACCGCCTGGAAAATGCACAAATTCTCAACCATTTCACATTCATTCACCAATTCATCTCAAATACACATTCCCAGCACTTCAAACTGCACAATACAAGCTTCCAATTCAACATGCATCAGCAAGCAACGAAATCACCCTGGAAGCATTAGCTTTCTCTCACTAAAACAATTCAATTATGCATGCATGGATCAAGATGGCAAAATCAACATTTCAAACAAGCATCCTCATCATTTGAACATGCATTAAGCTCATTCAAGTATCACAACTCATCAAAACATGCTGGAAAAACGTGAGAAGAAATTAAAGAACACTTATCTCGCGCCATTGCCTCTGAAAACTATTCTCTATCAATTATCTCTTGGCTCTCTAGTCGGATTGGGAGCTACGGGAGGTTGGATCTCCTCTCTAATGATAGGAGCTGCAAATGGAAGAGAGAAACCTTGGCTAAAATGAAAATGGGTGAGAAAAGAATGACTTAAACTCTCGGGTCCTCTTATATACTATGCCATGCACGGGCGTGCATAAGGGAAAATGAGTATTACTCAATTCCCGCTCACTCGCCTGATCGAATCCTTTCGAAAGGATCCGAACGAAAGCCACACGGCTCTGAAAACTTACTAACTTACCCCTGAACTTTACAGGGCTCCCAACCTCTTTCTGAATCTCGTTTTTAACCCCAAAACTCTTCCCCTAAGGGCTTTTCTAACCTGGGATGCTATATTTCCTCCCTCTTATAAAAATTCTGACCCCGGAATTACCTGAATAATTCTAGGAACCTATCCCTGATCTCAGACTCTACCTCCCAAATGGCTTCCTCCTCTCCGTGACTGCGCCATAAGACCTTCACAAGAGGAATCTGCTTGTTTCTGAGAACTTTGACCTTGTAGTCCAGAATCTGTACTGGCAGCTCTTGATAACTCAAATCATCTGTCAACTTAATCTCTGAAAACTGAAGCACATGAGAAGGATCCCCCACATACTTTCTCAACTGAGACACATGAAAAACATTGTGAATTCTATCCATGCTAGCTGGCAACGCCAATTTGTAGGCAACTGTCCCCACTCTCTCACGAATCTCATAGAGACCAATGAATCTAGGGGCCAACTTCTCCTTTCTGCCAAATCTGAGAACGTACCTGTATGGAGCAACTCTCAGAAAAACCATATCGCCTACTGAAAACTCAATCTCTCTGCGTCTCAGATCTGCATAGCTCTTTTGGCGATCCTGGGCCTGTTTCATTCTCTGCCTGATGATTCTGATCTGCTCAATCATCCCCTGAACTATCTCTGGACCACAACTGTCTCCAGAGAATTTCTCTCTCTAACTTCATTCTAATGAAGAGGAGATCTACACTTCTGACCATACAATGCCTCAAATGGAGCCATCTGAATAGTCGCCTGATAGCTGTTATTATAAGCAAACTCCATAAGAGGAATCAACTCTGCCCAAACGGTCTGGAAGTCCATACAACAAGCTCGGAGCATATCCTTCAGAATCTTATTAACTCTCTCAGTCTGCCCATCTGTCTGAGGATGATAAGCTGAACTGAACTGTAATCTGGTCCCCAAGGCTCTCTGCAATGACCTCCAGAAAGCTGACAGAAATATGGAGTCTCTGTCTGATACTATAGTCCTGGAAACACCATGAAGTTTGACCACCTCTCTGATATATAGTCTCCCCAACTGATCTGTAGACATGCCCTATCTGACTAACAGAAAATGAGCTGATGTAGCATCCCAGTTTTAGAAAAGCCCTTAGGGGTAGAGTTTTGGGGTTAGAAATAGAATTCAGAGATAGATTGGGAGTTCAGCAGAATTCAGGGGTGAGTTGATAATTTTCCAGAGTTGTGTGGCCTTCGTATGATGCCTTTAGGGAGGTTTTAATCATGCGAAGCGCGGGAAATGGATTTTTATCCATTTTCCCAGGCGCACTCCCGTGCGCCAAGCCTGCACGCCCGTGCAGGTGGGATTAAAAGAGAGAGAGACGGGAGTTATTTTATTTTCTCTCCCATTTCAGCCAGTTTTCTTCTCCATTTTAGCAGCTCCCAGCCCTAGGCGTGATCTCCAGCTTCCAGCAGCTCCCAATCCAGTCAGGGATCAGAGAGAATAACTTGAGTATAAGCTTCCAGCAGCCATGTCGAGAAGTAAGTGTTTCTTACTCTCTCTTTCAGTTTCCCAGCTTGTTTGATGTGGATGGAAACGTGTGTTTCCATTTCCAGCTTGAGATGTTATGTTTGTATATGTATATGATGATGAGATGATGATTATATGTAGTTGCTATGCTTATTTTCCACCCAGAAACATGCATGCTCTGTTTGTGTGTGTGTTGTGAGAGAAAGTATGAGTTTTCATGGTGGATTCAGTGTTTGTGGATGGATGATGAAATTGATGATGTATATGTGATGATTGAAGTGCCATTGATATGTGTTTAAGTTTAATTGCAGTTTAGATGAGAATCAGTTGGGTTTCCTGCAGTTTCAGGCGAACCATGTCTGAGCAGAACAAGACACACGACCGTGTGCCCGCAAGAGCACGCCCGTGTGCCTTTGTTTCTGCAAGGACACGGCCGTGTGCACGAAGTGCACACGGGCAGGAAACGCAGGGACACGACCGTGTGTCCTGAGGGACACGGCCGTGTGCACGAAGTGCACACGGGCAGGAAACGCAGGGACACGACCGTGTGTCCTGAGGGACACGGCCGTGTGTCCCATCTTTGCTTGAAATGGCCCAGAAATTCCAGAAGCACACACGCCCAGCCGCACGGCCAGCACACGGTCCCGTGTGCTGGGGCACACGCCCGTGTGCCCTTGCCTAGCACGGCCGTGTGTGCTGCATGCACGACCGTGTGCCTTCCTTGCACGGTCGTGTGCCTTCCAGATTTTTCCAGAAATTCAGAAATTGACTTATTAAAGGTTTGGTAATCCATCCAAAGGCTATCAGACATTAGATAATTCAGAATTCAGCTAAGAACAGATGCATATGCATTCAGAGCATAGCATATAGATTGAATGAGGATCCAGGGATCTGAATTCAGTAGATTTCAGCAGTCAGAACCCAATGTATGGGTTTCAGTTTTGGGATGAACTCGAGGGGACATCTGTGGGATCCAGCTTTCTGACACCAGTCAGTCAGCTCGACAGCATTTCAGCAGATCAGTATTTAGCTTTCTAGCCCGTAGCTAGAATGTTCAGCCCACTTGGCCAGGATGCCGAATCCCTGTGTTCATCAGCCTGATCAGCACAGCAGGTACCTTCGGGTACATTCAGATTCAGATAGACAGATGCATGCATCATCAGTCATTTTCAGTTTTCAGCTCTGCATGTCATTACATATACATATTGGCATGACTTATTAATAATCAGAAACCAGTAATCAGAAATCAGGTAATCAGATTCAGCACCCGCAAGCGCTTAGATGCATGTATAGGGCCGACCAGGTATGTGTGCCCTTGTTTGTTGCTTGTTTGGGTCGAGGGAAGGAAGGAATGCTTACTGGGTGATCTTTATCACTCATCATTTCCCTTCTTCCTTCCTTTTTCAGGTTAGTGTGCTGCTGGCGAGGAGCGGGTGGACTGAGGCTGGAGAGAGAGGACCCACACACACTCTTTCAGCATGTATATGTACTTTCTTTCAGTTTTGGACCTGTGAGATCTTGTACAGAAATGCAAATGTAAACAGATGTACAGAACAGTTAAATATTTATATAAAGCCAGTTTGGGCTCATTGTATATTTTATTTTCAGTTCAGCTTCCGCTTACAATGTAATTTAGTTCAGCAGGAGTTTCTTTTCGTAGGATTCCCGTCTCGAGTGCCCGGTTTCCAGTTTAATAAATAAAAGAACAGTATTTCTTCAGCAGCAGGGGTACTAGGGGCGGCGGGTCCTACAGCTGACTTGCTCAATCTGTCCACTATCACCCATATGCCATCAAATCCTCTCTGAACTCTAAGAAGACCAGAAATGAAATCCATGAAAATATCTTCCCACTTCCACTCAGGAATTCTCAAAGGATGAAGTAAACCTGAGGGTCTCTGATGCTCTGCCTTAACCTGCTGACATATCAGACATCTGGAAACAAAGTCTGCGATGTCTTTCTTTATGTCTGACCACCAAAAACTCTTCTTGAGATCCTGATACATTTTTGTACTGTCTGGGTACGCTGAATACATCGTACTGTGTGCCTCTGACAAAATCTTTTACCTCAACTCTGAACTCTGTGACACACAAACTCTATCTCTGAATCTCAAGATCCCATCTCTGAACTCAAAGTCTGGCACTGATCTCTCTGACATCCTCTGAATCATACTCTGAGTCCACTCATCTGACATCTGGCTGTCTCTGATCTCATCATACAGAGAAGATCTGATATGAAGTCTAAAGAATCCTGCAGTCACTATCTCAATCTGTTCTCTGGCAATCTCATACTACAGCTCTGACTGAACTGAAAGGCTGGATAAGGCTACTCGCCTACTCAAGGCATCAGCCACTACATTGTCTCTCCCTGGATGATATCTGATGTCACAATCATAATCTTTCACTAACTATAGTCATCTCCTCTACCTCATATTCAACTTTCGCTGGGTGAAGAAATACTTTAGACTCTTATAGTCTGAATAGATGCTGCACTTGACCCCATAAAGATAATGTCTCCAAATCTTCAGGGCAAAAACAACTGCAACTAAATCCAAATCATGGGTAGGATATCTCATCTCATGATCACTTAACTGTCGGGAGGCATAGGCAATGACCTTACCATTCTGCATCAATACTGCCCCGATTCCCTGATGGGACGCATCTGTATAAATATCAAACTCTACCCCTTCTTGAGGTAGCGCCAAAACTGGAGCACTAGTCAATCTCTGCTTAAGCTCTTGAAAATGTGCCTCGCACTCATCTGACCATACAAATGGAATTTCTTTCCTAGTCAAGGCAGTGAGAGGTCTCACTAGGCTAGAGAATTCCTCAATGAATCTCCTGTAATAGTCTGCCAACCCAAAGAAGCTTCTGATCTCTTTTACTGTCTTCGGCCTTGGCCAACTCAAAATAGCCTCCACTTTACTGGGATCCACTGAAATGCCCTCTACTGTCACCACATGACCTAGAAATGATACTCTGTCAAGCCAGAACTCGCACTTGGAGAACTTAGCATACAACTGTCTGTCTCTCAGTCTCTGAAGCACATATCTGAGATGCTCCTCATGCTCTGCCACACTCCTGGAATACACCAAAATGTCATCAATGAAGACCACCACGAACCGGTCTAAGCAATCATGAAACACCCGATTCATCAGATCTATAAAGATCGTTGGGGTATTAGTCAACCCAAATGGCATGACCACGAACTCATAATGCCCATATCTGGTCTTGAAAGCTGTCTTAGGAACATCTCTATCTGCCACTCTGACTTGATAATATCCAGATCTTAGATCGATCTTGGAAAACACAACTGCACCTCTCAACTGATCAAACAGGTCATCGATCTTTGGTAGGGGATACTTGTTCTTCACTGTCGCTATATTCAGATCCCTGTAGTCGATACACATCCTCATCGACCCATCTTTCTTCTTAACAAATAAAATCAGAGCTCCCCAAGGTGAACAACTGGGCCTGATGAATCTTTTATCTGTCAACTCCTGAAGCTGCTTCTTTAACTCCTGAAGCTGCTTCTTTAACTCCTGAAGCTGCTTCTTTAACTCCTGAAGCTCAGCTGGAGCCATCCGGTATGGAGCTTTAGAGATTAAAGCCGTACCCAGAAGAAACTCAACACTAAACTCCAACTCTCTTGTCTGGAGGTAACCCTGGCAACTCATCTAGAAAGACATCTGAAAACTCTCTGACCACTGGCACCTCCTCAATACTCGGACCCACTGAACTGCTGCAGACAACATTGGCCAAGTATCCAATAACACCCTATCTCATCAATCTGCTCGCCTGAACACTATAGATCATCAGACTGTCAACTCTACCCTCACCAAACATAAACTGATCAGGGCCTATGTGGAATCTCACTTTTTTTCTTCCACAATCTATCTCTGCACCATATCTCCCTAAGAAATCCATCCCCAAAATCATATCAAAGTCTGTTAACTCTAGCAGAATCAAATCAATCATCATCTGTCTACCCATAATCTCTACCTCTTGATCTAGGAGGACTCTGTCACTCACCACAAATTCCCTATCTGGCATCTCTACATAGATACTCCTACTGGCCACACTAGGGTCAATTCCTAATCTCTCCACTACATTCCAAGCTACAAAGCTGTGTGTGGCTCCACAATCAACAAGTATAAATAATGGAGTATCAAAATAAAGTAACTAACCAGTCACCGCGTAGGGAATGACCTCTGCCTGCTCCTGGCGAACAGTATACACTCTGGCTCTGCCTCCGCCAACTCCGAAAGGACCGGCACCTCCCTCGGGTGCTCTACCACCAGCTTTGGGAATGTCTGCGCCATCTCTCTCTGCTCTAACTCCGCCTCTAGGTGGACCACCTCGATCTCTGAACTGACCAACTCCACCTCAGCTCGGCCCACCACCAACTCCACCTCTGGCTGGACATGCTGCCATCATGTGCCCTAGCTGATGGCACCAGTAACAAACTATCTGACTGGCTAAACACTCTCCTGGATGGCGCTTGCCACATCTGGTACACTGCGACGGCTGGGGTGTAGCTCTCTGCCTCTGACTCTGAAAACCCCTAGCAGATCTCCTGGATGACATCGGCCTCTTACCCTTGTCTCTATCATCTATCCTCTGATCTCTCTCGGATGCTCTGCTCATGGCACCTATCTTCTGTAAACCGGCCTCTGATCTGAGCGCTCTCCCCAAGGTATCACTGAATCTCTGAGGAGCATCTGCTTCTGTCATGACATCCTTATAGATTACAGGGTGCAACCCATGGATGAATTTCTGAACTCAGCCCATCTCTGTCCCTGCCAAACTCGGGACGAATCTCGCTAATATATTAAATCTCGTGGCATACTCCTTGACCGAATTGGACCCTTGAGTCCAATCAATAAACTCTTGGGCCTTGCATACAACACCTCTGTACTCCAGTACTCAGCATCAAACAACTGTCTGAATTTAGCCCATGTCATCTGCTCCTCGTTGATGGAAGTCTTGGCTAGACCCCACCAAACCTTGGCGTCACCCCTGAGATGAAACACTGCATATCTGACCTTCTCTCTCTCTGAAAGAGTGAAGAGCCCCAGACACTCTCCACGGACTCTATCCATTCTTCTGCCACTGTTGGATCCCTGGATCCACTGAATTTTGCTAGCTAATACGACCCTGGCAGGTGGTAAATCGGATGAAGTCTACCTGAAGAACTAGTGCCAGTTGTCTCTGTACTCATACTCTGACTAGAATCTGTATAACCAGCTGGATACTGATGCCTCTCTCTAACTGACTGAGGCTGAGACTGAGACTGATGCTGATGCTGATGCTGATACTATGGTTGTGACTGATGTTGTGACTGAGACTGTCTTCTTCGTCTCAGTATTTGATAACTCTCATACTGAGGAGGAGTAACTCTATCTGGTTCTTGAACATTACCCACTCCAGCTTGCTGGAGGCTCTCTCTGACAATATCCCCAATCATCTCTCTCAACTGCTCTGGTCTCATCGATACATGGGAGGTATTCTGAGATCGCCGCCTATCACTAACACTCATAGGACGGGCGGGTGAACTACTATCTGTCTCATCTATGCATCTAGGGACATACTCCTCTCTATCTATAGCATCACCAACAAACAAGGGTTAGAATCATATAACACAATCAATTTGGAAATAAATACATGATATGTGCTGTGAGGAGGGTCTGGACGACGACTGCGAAGGAGAGAAAATAGGCACCACACACTTACAAATTGCTCTGATACCAATAATGTAGGACCCGTCACCACGAGTACCCCTGCTGCTAGAATACTGATGGTTCTTTTATTAATAATCTAAAAATACGGGTACCTGAGACAGAAATCCTACTAAAAATAAAATCTGAAACTACTGTACAATATATGTGGAAGCGAAACTGAATATACATCAACTATCATATACATTTTCTTTCTGTACAATGGGCCCAATGGCCTTTATCACATATACACTGTTTCTGTACATCTGAATACACACAATATATACAAAATGACCCCACAGGTCCAAACTGTAAACTGTACAAACTGAGATCACGGTGTGGGCCCTCTCCGCCAGCTTCGATCCAACCGCTCCTCAGAAACAACACGAACCACCTGAAAAGGATGGAAGAAGGAGGGAGATGAGTGATAAAGATCACCCAATAAGCGCTCCTTACTTCTCCCAAAAACCAAGCAAGTACAAACAATCACAATAATCAAACATACCTAGGCCTCGGCCCTAATCATACATTTATGTGCTTGTTGGAATCTGGAAACTGATTTACTGAATGTCTGAATCACATTCATTTACTGATATCTTATTTATTCATGTCATGATGTGTATGTCATGCCATGCTAACTGAATATATCTGATGGATGCATGCATTTGAATACCTCTCTGCACCCGAAGGTACCTGCTATGCTGATCAGACTTGGTGAACACAGGGATTCGACATCCTGGCCACGTGGGCTGAACAGTCTAGCTACTGGCTAGAAAGCTGAATCTGTATACTGTACGATCTGACTGGTGTTAGAAGGCTAAATCTGAAATGCTGCTAGACATTCTGACTGGTGTCAGAAAGCTGAATCCCACAGATGCCCCCTCGTATTCACCCTATACTCTTACCCATACATCGAGTTCTGATTACTGTATACCACTGAATCTGGATCCTTTGATCCCTTCTGAAGCTACATGTAATGCCATGGAATGCATATGCAGCTTATTATCTGAATTCATACTCATCTAATACTTATCTGAAGCAATTTAGCCTTTATTCTGAATTTGTATGCTTAATTTCTCATTTTATTTTCTTTTTCTGAAAAACTGTAAGTGCACGGGCGCGTGGGCAAGGCACACGGGCGTGCATGCCTTCACACACGGTCGTGCATGGCTAAGGCACACGGGCGTGTGCCTGGACACACGGGACCGTGCGTCGATCGTGCGTCTGGCCGTGCAAGCTACTAGAATTTCTGGGCATTCTCACTGAAACCTTACACATGGGCGTGTGTCTATGGACACACAGGCGTGTGTGTGCACTTTCTACCCGTGCACACGGGCGTGTGTTCTGGAGAACAAAGGCACACGGTCGTGCCATGCAGGCACACGGTCGTGCGTCTTGTTCTTCAACAAGAACACTGCCTGGAAAATGCACAAATTCTCAACCATTTCACATTCATTCACCAATTCACCTCAAATACATATTCCCAACACTTTAAACTACACAATACAAGCTTCCAATTCAACATGCATCAGCAAGCAACGAAATCACCATGGAAGCATTAGCTTTCTCTCACTAAAACAATTCAATTATGCATGCATGGATCAAGATGGCAAAATCAACATTTCAAACAAGCATCCTCATCATTTGAACATGCATTAAGCTCATTCAAGTATCATAACTCATCAAAACATGCTGGGAAAACGCGAGAAGAAGTGAAAGAACACTTACCTCGCACCATTGCCTCTGAAAACTATTCTCTATCAATTATCTCTTGGCTCTCTCGTCGGATTGGGAGCTACAGGAGGCTAGATCTCCTCTCTAATGATAGGAGCTGCAAATGGAAGAGAGAAACCTTGGCTAAAATGAAAATGGGTGAGAAAAGAATGACTTAAACTCTCGGCTCCTCTTATATACTATGCCATGCACGGGCATGCACAAGGGAAAATGAGTATTACTCAATTCCCGCTCACTCGCCTGATCGAATCCTTCCGAAAAGATCCGAACGAAAGCCACACGGCTCTGAAAACTTACTAACTCACCCCTAAACTTTACTAGGCTCCCAATCTCTCTCTGAATCTCGTTTCTAACCCCAAAACTCTTCCTCTAAGGGCTTTTCTAACTTAGGATGCTACAAGGTCGAAGTGTCGAATCCTTATGTTCTATTAGTTTGATCAGCATATGAGTTTTATAAGTTATAACAAGTTATCATTTTATGTTGAGATCTTCGAATCAAGTATAATAAGTTTTCCAAGAATTATGATTTTAAGCAAGCTTGAATAAAAGCAAAGCCTTTAGGCTAATTCATGATTTTTAACATTGTTTTAGCATGACACCTATGACAAAGCATTCTTGAGCAAGTGGAAAGAATAAAGGTAGGATTTAAAGAAATTAAGTCAAGTTAAGAAGCAAAGATACTAAAATAGGTTTCATAATTAAGTGAGATGAAGATTAAAACATTAAGATAAGGAGTAAAGGTTAAGGGCCATGATTAAAAAAATCTACTTGTTGAGTGACATGTCACTCATTTCAAATCCCTTCACTTGTAGATTATGTTATCTCTTGTTGAGTAGTTGCATATGAGAGGTTGTAATTGTTAGGATCATATTCTCAGGATTGTTTTCATGTTCATATACAGTTTATCATTCTAGATGTTTTTTTTTTTTTTTAAAACAATGTTTATGATTTACATTTGTAAATAGCTTAGTTCTGCATTATGAATAAATATAAGGTATAGTATGTGTATAGTTTTCATGAAAGTTCAATAAAGAGGTATAGCAAATATATTTCAGAAATTATGAGTTTTAAGGTTATGATTTACTGTTCTACATATGTATGAATGGAGTTTAATATATAATTAATATATATATATATATATATATAGAGAGAGAGAGAGAGAGAGAGAGAGAGAGAGATATAGTAATATTACGACCACCGAGTAAAAGTCAACATTAAGGCTGGGCGATGTGAGTGTCTAATACCTTCTCACTATCTTATCTAACTCTTTAAAGTTATCCATTAGGCAAGTTATGATGGTTTAGTTCGTTTGTAAAAGATCCACAAGTTATTTATCTCCATCGATGTATCTTTTTCCAAATGAAACCTTGGGTGGTGACACCAAATCACTCTCTAATGAGCTAAAAACCTACTCAACATTTATTTTTGTTATGATATGATAATTGAATAGGAGTAACAAGTCTTACCTAGTATGACATGATAAAAGTCACAATTGACCTAGTGTGGTTGGTAGTTTAAAGACTGATTAGTTATTTTTCAAATAGACCAAAAAACAAGGGGAGCCAAACACCTCAAAAGTTATATAATTAAAAAATTATAAGGGTGTCGATTTGGATCGAATTTCCCATCAACCAAAAAAGATATGATATTAATATTTAAAAAAACCGAAAATATATGACATTTATCAAAATGCATGTTTTATTTGAAAAAAAAAAAAAAAAACTAAAATTACAAAAACAAGCATAAAAAATTGTTCAAACGAAAAATTTTAAAAAATCACTGAAAAATGTCAAAAAAATTCCCTAAATTGAAAATAGTAACCAAAACCCCTTATATGTAAAAAAATAACATAACACCCCTTATTTGAAATATATCAAAAGGCCCTCTAATTTAAAATTTAAAAATACCTCTTTTGCTTGTTGCACCCAAAACACCCCACACTTTTAAAACATGACTAAACACCCCACTCGTGCGCCACAAAATTAAGTTCTCGATATAGCCTGGCAGAAGAGAGGCTGCCCGGTTTTTTGAACGACATTTTCGCTTGAAGAATTGCCTTCTTTAGGTTCAATTCCAGTGATTTTTGATAGAGTTTTCTGTTCTTCCAGGCAAACTCCTTGCGATTTCTGCCCATTTGTCTCCCATCTCTGCATGAGCCTCTATTAGCGCCTTATTCTCTTCTTCTCTCCAAGTATCCTTCTGCGTGTCTATGTTAAAAACATGAAAAAAAAATAAAGATTTGCAGGAAGGTGTGAAATATGAACGAGTATTATACAACTTCTCCAGTTTGCAATACCATCCATACAATAATGAGATTATGAAATTACGATCATTATAACTGCATAAATAGGTATACAAGTTTCAAAGGGGTAAGAACGAAACGGAAATGCAAACCTTGATATCAGGCCGCAGATGGTTATGCCACTCTCTCTGCACTGCTTCCCGATTCTTCCAGGCAACATCTGAGCACACTGAGACCATTTTTTTATGCCATGCTGTTCAACCAGTCTAATTAAGAGCCTACAACGTCAATCCATAACACAATCATAAATATATATATATATATATATATAATTGAGATTGAGGCCGGACATATATAAATTATATGTAACTGTAACTTTTTACCTGTCTTTTATCAATTGTCCATTGCCCTTTCACTATTTTGTATTTCTTACCAACTTTCAGTGACCTTGTCGAATGATATGCCTTACTATTATTCTTATTCATGTTAGCTTTCTTATAGTAACTAGAAATAGGATCTGAATTTACGTATGAAACTTCGTCAGATACTACAAAATTCCCATGTTTTATTTCTTGAAAACTTAACGGCATGTGGCTCCGATTCGATCCCCTAATATCAACCAGCTAGGGATTCATGACTTACCATGCTTCATGTATCCTCCACTATGAAAATTGTCCGTGACTTGATCATGTACACCATTATTATTATCAGCAACTGGCTTACACTCATAAAAATCGAAGTTCGATAGTAAGTCAGGATATGCAGAAAAAGCATCCAAAGAGTCACACAGAGTCTGGACTCCAAAATAGGAGCACAACCATTTGCAAGAAAATGGTGATCAAGATGTTGAAAATGTTATGTAACCTGTAGAAGAAGCTCCTTCATCCAAAGGAATCTCAGTTTTTATGCAGGATTTCATATATTTTTCATGAGAGAAGAATAGTGGAGCTTGCTATTGTTTCAGCTGCATATCAGTTTCAAGCTCCAAGAAATGTGAACAAGCAATGAAGAAATTTGTCGAGCGTTTTGAAACTGTCACCTTTGTGCTCTTTAATATGTGAGCAAGAGAATGCATTTAATATGCATGTTGATCATGACCATGACACTTACAGTTCATATTCTAGATAAGTAGAATATTAATATGAATTAATGGTTGATAATTATTACTGAAATGGATTAAATTTGCTTCTCACATTGATATAAAATCTAGACTCTACATCAGAGAATGAAACACAGTTATGACCAAATTAATAATATACATTAATGACTACTTAAATAAAGTAAGAATGGTCAGAGTAACAGTACGCAATTGCTCTTCTTTAATCACAATAAAATAAACAAGCTTTAATTATGCAGCTTGAAGCAAGAACAAGAGAAACCAGAGTTTCTGTTCTGTTTCACAAAATTCCCAATTTTATCTTTTCAAGTGCTCTGAAATGCAGTGTACATATCAGCATCAGATAAAACTAGGCAAAAGACCCAATTCTGTTTCATTTTGGAATAACCACAGGTGCAACAGTCGCATGATTAGGAAAAAGTAGTCCATATCTTTTCGTCAAATAGAAAAATTATAAGAGAGAACAAAGCAGTGCAAATCTTTTCAGCAAATAGAAGAATTAAAAGAGAACAAATATCCAAGCCTTTCTTAACTAGAATTCGGCAGGGCATTGCAATTGGAAAGCTTTCTGAGGGTGTTTTCCATCAATTACTGAGTGGTGAGGAAAATCGTATGGCATTTGTTCAGGAGAAAACCATGCTTCTTTTAAAA
Organism: Anacardium occidentale; assembly: GCA_026122585.1. Lineage (NCBI taxonomy): Eukaryota > Viridiplantae > Streptophyta > Magnoliopsida > Sapindales > Anacardiaceae > Anacardium > Anacardium occidentale. The sequence continues at coordinate 166,788 of JAJEJH010000352.1, read as the reverse complement.
CTCTCATAACTTCTTGGTGAACCACTGCATTGCCTTCTAGCTTCAGGTGCAACCCATCACTGTTGTTGAAAATAAAAAGAAAAAAATAAAAAACTACGCATTATAATCTTGCATATGTATTTCTTTGCCACCATTAAGGTGTTTATACTTTCCAAGAAACATAGGGCTGTCATCACTGAATCCCCTGATCAAATTCTTCCATCAGAGGACACCTTTTCTGAAAAAGATCAACAGTGAGAAACAACTTCCATTCAATTAATTCAAACTATTGCATTAGTTAGACCAGTCTTGGTTAACACAAGGAAATACTGTTTGCAGGGAAAACTCTGTTGACTCACTTTTCCACAGTCATAAATTCTAGAAGTTTTTTATATCACAAACCTGAGGAATTTTTTCTGCCAACCCTCTGTTTCTTGCATCTTGGACCACAGATCAATGGCAGGGATCCCAAGGTCTTTTGCCAGTTCAACACAGTGTCTTGCATAAACTCCTGCCATTTCGTTTGTCCTTTCAGGCTCTTTCATAGCTTTCTCACCATAAACGGATCTGCAGGACATCATTACAGACATTACCAACACATCAGAGTAAATAATATGCTGCAGTAACAAATTTTACTACTAAAAGTTCACAATTGAGGACTTCTAAATTTTGTGACTCAGGAGGCCAAGATTTTGAAACTGCATCAATCATAACCATTTTCTGCAACTAGGATCACAAATGGCAGCAATGCAAAAGAGAAAAAATGGAAACTTAGTATCCACAATATCTAATATCAGATTTAGATTACTCCATCCTTTAATATTTTACGGTTTTGGTTTAAGGCATTTTCATACAAGCAACAAATTTATGTGAACCCATGGATTTCAAATAACCTTTTTGCTACTAGACCTTAAACAAAGGACAATATTACGTGCCTCTCTCCAGAGTGAATCTAGCTTTTAGAGAGTAAAATCATGATTGTTTTAGTACATATAGAACGGTCAAAGAGTTAGGAATATTGAATGGCAAAAAAATACAAGACATTGAAAACACTGCACAGCAACACAATGTGAAAAAACAGTTGAGAAAAAAACTGAAACAGCAATATAGGCACAAGGCACACAAATTTTCACACGCCTATCAACAACATAAAATTAGGGAGATAAGATCTTGAATTATCATCTAGTTACATGGTAAGAAAACCAGTAAACAAAATATAGCACAACTACTCCACTTTGGAATATATGCCAATATTTATACAGTCAATTAACATAATTAGTAGATAACTAGGCTCTTCATCACCATGGTAAAACAAAGGCATCATCTCTCATTGTCTATTTATCATTGTTGAATTGTGTACAGTTGTATGTTAGAGTATATTTAGGAAATTTAGTAGCCTGGTTTATAGGAAATTAACAGCCTGTCTATTCCTGATTTATAGGAATCAGTTTATTTCTATATTAGAGTAGTTGACTAGTTTTTTAGTTTCCTAATTTGTAATCAGCTGGGAATATATATTTTTTGTGTACTCTTGTTATTTTTTAAGGGGAATATTACTACAAAATTCTCCCAAAATTGTCATGGTATCATAGCCTTAGGCTTTTTGGGATTCCTTTTTTTTTTTTTTTTTTTCTAACTAGCCTATTTTGCCCTAAAAATCGATTAATTTTTTCTTTTTGTTGTGATATTCCTTCCATTTAATTCTCTTCATAGAGAATATATTAGAAATTATTGAAGTTAAAGGTGTTTCTCGAACAACCATAATGGAAATGACGCCCAATAATTCTACGAGTGATTGGCCAAACATCTTGACTATCTATTACCTGAATGGTAAGAATTATTTTAAATGGTCTCAATTGATTCATACTTTCTTGAAAGGAAGGGGAAAACTAACTCATTTGAATGGGACTAGGCCAATTCGAGACATGGGATAAAAAGGATTCAATGATGATGTCCTAATTGTGGAACAACGTGGCTCTAGAGATTAATGATACTTATATGTTTCTTAACCAAGGAAGTCTGGGATTGCGTTCATGAGACTTATTCAAAGGTGAATGATGCTGCACAAACTTATAAGATCAAAAAAAGATGTCAGGTACAAAATAAGGTACTCGTGCTGTTACAAGTATGCAAATCATTTGAAGGGGTTGTGGCAAGAGATCGATCTCCATTAAAATATACAAATGAAATGTAACGATGATGCACCTGTCTTGAAGAGATTTGTTCAAAGGAGAGAATCTATGACTTTCTTGTTGGGCCAAATATGGAATTTAATTATGTTCAAATGCAAATATTGTAAAAGGGAGAACTTCCTTTATTAAATGAGACTATTGCTCTAATAAGTGCAAAAGAAGGCCAGCATGGAGTAATGATTTAAACTCAAATAACTAAGAGCTCAGTTTTGGTCACAAAAACCAAAACCCAAAGATGATGGCACCTAATCAATAACTTGGAGGAGAAAATAGTCAATCATACCTATTCAGAGCCACCAATAAGGACTCTTCATGGTGCACATACTTCAAAGTCTCGGCAAACTAGAGTTAGAAGCATCATGGAAGGACACAACAACAATTGTGATATGAATTCAAATCCTAATCCAAGTGTGATTTAAGAAACATCATCACTGGTTCATGTTTTGGTTCCTCCAAATTACATCTTCAGTCAATCAAAGCCTTTTCAAGCCATCAAGACACGAAAACAAGCTTATTCAACTTCGTTCCAAGCATTCGAAGAAAGTTTAAGTCTAGCATGCACAACTTTCCCCAAAGCCTTCGGATCATGCTTAGGATTTGCAACAATCGAAAATGACACATTAAGGAGTCAAATTTCATCAAATGACTTCATACAAAGCGAACAAAAGAAACGAAAGTCAATTCGGGTGAGAATCAGGCTAGAAACAAGCAAGGCACAAAAATGCCTTGCTTGCATGCACGGCCACAAGCACACTCATGCACGCTCATGAACTTGCGCACTGCGGCAACCTGCCTTGCTACACAAGCAAGTGCGCGCTCCCTCACACCTATGCGCCTTAGCGCCCGCATGTTCTTGCACCCGCATGACTAGCACTCGCACACCTGCCTGCCTACATGCGCACCTGCACGCTACTTTTGCCCCTTGCGTCACGACATGGCATTGCAACACCAAGATTCTTCCTTCCACTTAGTTTTCATGCTTTTTATAGACATTTTTGCATGCTTTGGCCTCTAGAACTTCTTTAATGCACCCCTTCGAAGTTTTTGGGTTCTTAATGATTTTCAACAAGAATTCGAGTGCCAACAATCCTCAAAATCAAGAGCTAAGTTGCCCAAGATCATGGAAAGCTTAGGTGAAGACAAAAGGGCATGCATGTAAGTTACTTCTTTTATGTACATATTTAATTTCATACAATTGTAATTAGTTTAAGGAGACTTACTTAATTTGTCTTTTAATGTTTTCTTTTATTTATTACATGTAACTTGAAATGTATTTTAAGTTAACCCTGATTTGACTATGATTTGTAATTTGCCTATATAAGGCAACTTATACTCCTTGTAAGAAACTTTTTGGATGAATTTATGAAACTTTTGAAAGTCTTATGCTTTTCTCTTTGAACTTAGAACTTGCTGGTTCTTGTGTTCACTTCTTTCTTTGATCCCATTCTTGTTACAAGATAGAATTGGTGGTAGAGATTCAAGTTGGTGAATCTTGAAGCAAGTTGGTAAAAACTTCCTTTAAACTTAAATTAAAGCATCTTTAGACTTGGATCAACCTCAAGTGGGTGGATATTTATTCTTAAAGTTTGAGTGCATTTATCTTGCAAACTTTATTAAGTAAGTTTTACAATTTGTGTTGTGACTTGAACTTCACACTCCTACCTTTTCTTATGTTGGATGAGTGAAGTTTATTAGTTGAATATTGAGGTATTGGAAGTTGAATGAAGTTGTGACAAACTTTGGAGTTGAATTTGCTTGAAAACTTGCTTAAACTCGGATAAATTTAGACTTGATCATGGCTGGTTTTTGGAGTGCCATTGGAATGCCATTTGACACCCAGTTGTGACGATTGAGGCTGTGGTTTTAGATCAAGTTGAACAGTAGAAATTGGTCTGGGAAGGGTGGACCACTAAAGGGACAGGCTCATGTGTCTGGTGAACATAATTCTCAAGCACAAGTTGAATTAAACAAGGAGAAAGTAAGGAAGCTGAGAAACTTCTTGGGGACGATGGAGAAGTCTGGAATTACAAGTACTTATTCTTTGGCATTCTCAAGTAAGACTCAATCTTATGCACTAAAATGTTTCAATATACCATCCTAGTTCTTGGGTTATTGATTCAAGGGCTATGGACCACATGACTTGTAACTCTAAGAAATTTATCCTAGACTCCAAGTCCTAAATTAGCCAAAAAATCATTATTGCCAATGTGATTTCCTCAGTTGTAGTTGGTCAAGGTGATGTTCATGCTAATTAGTATCTCAGCTTAAAAATGTTTTACATGTGGCCAAGTTGTTTGCATGCATTGTGTCAATACATAAGCTTACGATAGATCTAAATTGTTTTATGGCATTTTATCCTTCACATTGTGTATTTCAAGACCTCTACATGAGAAAGAAGATTGGACGTGGTAGGAAGAAAGATGGACTTTGCTATCTTTAGGAACCAAGTGGACAAAATGAGAAAGGTTTATCTTTGTTATTACTTTTTAAGTCTTCCATGTCAAATAAAGACAAGATCTGATTTTATCATTATCATCTTGGGCATCCTTCATTTAGTGTTCTTAAGGTCTTGTTTCCTTTATTGTTCAAGGAAATCAGTGTTGATCGTTTCCATTGTACTGTTTGTGAATTAGCAAAACACAACATGCTTCTTTTCAAATAAGCAATAAAAGAACCACATTTCATTTCTTTTTAAACCATAGTGACATTTAGGGTCCTTCAACGGTTCCACATATTTCTAGAGCTTGTTGGTTTATTTCCTTTATTTTTTTGGTAATTAAAGAATTAATAAAAAACAAAAAACTAATGGGCACGCCCAGAACAACCTAAAGGCAGTGAGAATACTCATTCGTTAACGAAAGCCAAGAACAAACAACTGACCCTCTTGAGAGTATCTAAACTCCAGTGAAGGTAGAACTCAAAAGGGTCATAAAAAAGACATTCAATCAATAAAACCTAACCAAACCCAAACTTTCGAAACTACTATTTACAATAAAAAAATGATACACAAGACTATGCCTAAGCCAAGTACAAGTACTAAAGTTATCTATACAAACTTTACAAATATGATAATTAATGCCCAGAAGCCTAACAACAAAGCCCATCCCTCCCAGAACTATGGTACACACTTGATCTTCCATAAACCAAGAGCTAGCACCTTGCCGCACTAAGCCAAGAAATCTGCACCAAAGTCACATCTTCTTGACCAAAGTTGCTTGCTAACCCACTTCAGATAAGGCTAAAGAAAAAGCTCCAGCATCTCTCCACTCTTTGAACAACAGGCCTTACAAGCTGAGGAATAATAGCCGAGAAAACTAGCTAAATATAATGCCCAAAAGACTCCAAGTGCAGCTAAGAATCACACAAAACCACAACCAAGCAGCAACTGCTGCAAAAAGGCAGCTGATTTTCTTGCTTAGAATTCCACCATGCACCAATTAATCTGGCAGCCCTCTACCAAAGCTAGAGCCCTTGAAAGGAAGCTCAAATGTAGAAGAAAAGCTTGGTCTTGATGCCTTCAAAAATTTGCCAAAAATTGCCATCCAAATTGACACTCAAAAAAGGGAAAAAGCCAGCCAAATCTAGGAAAATTTCCACATTTTAGTATTCACAAGAATAGTATCTATGAACAGTAAATCTGGTTTTTTAGATTTAAAGCACCAAATCCTAGGATGAAAAAACATCCGAATGCTATCTTCAGCTTTCTGCATCAATAACTTTGCTGGTTTAATATGAAAGAAGTCTGAAAAGGGTGATCCACCTTCAGATTCTCCAAATTGACAATGAAACTTAAATGCCAAGCTTTATTCTCTTGCCTTGAATCGTTACCACTCAAAATGCTTCATCCATCCACTGTGAGAAGCATACACCTTACAAGCAAAAATCACTTTGGGGTTGGAATAAAAAAGTTTGATCAGATAATGCAGGGGATTACTTCAATCAATTTTTATCTACATTTTTTCAAATAGAGGGCACAAGCCATGAATCAACTTGTGTTAACACCCACAACAAAATGAGGTTGAAGAAAGGAAAAATGGCCTTTTTTTAGCTGTCACAAGAGCCTTTCCTTCTCAGAAAAATGTTCTTAAAAGTTATTAGGGAGAGACAATTTAACTGTTGCATATATGATAAATAGATTGCCATCTTTAGTGCTTGGCTTCAAAAGGCTTCAAATGTCCCATGCAAGTCTTGTTTACTTTTTTTTCTTTTTCCAAATTTCAACATTTCAAATAATCTTGCTCCAAAAAACTTCGGTGGTGTTGCCTTTGCCCATATCCATTCTCAAAACAGGAGTGAATTAGATCTAGGGCCATTCGACGTGTCTTTGAAGGGTTTTTGTTAGGAAACAATAGATTTAGAATCCTCCCTTTATCTAGTAATCTCATATCTGTAGTTTCTAATATGTTTCCTCATATAAAGATTGTTTCTTATTATTGTATATTTTTTCCTAGTTTTAGATCTTAGTAAGTAGTAAATATACCCACTCATGGGTTCAGAGTAATAAAAGACATAATTCTTCATCATATTTACACGATATCAGAGCTACAGTGCAAAGTCAATTCCTGTTAGCCTTTTTTGGTTGAAAAAGGGTGTTGGAATCTTCTCGGAGAACTGAAGAAGCTTCTGATAGGTTAAGTTGTGTTGGAATCTAGTATTTTCTATCCAATATTCGGTCAAAAATATCGATAGAACTCAATAGAAACTATTGCCGGAGTGTTGTTGAAAAGTCATCGAAAATTTATCAAACTTCACGATTTGACATAGAAAGTGTCAATATTGCCCTTGAGAGTGCTGATCTTCTTCTGAAGTTACCAAAATGTGATGATCATTGTTGAAACTTCGCCAAAATGTTAATGAAAATTGCACTTCACGATTTGACATAAAAAGTGTCGATCTTGCCCCTGCGAGTGTTAGTTGTCTGCTTATATTGCTAGAATGTGCCAGTCTTGTCTTTGTGAGTGGCAATAATTCTCTCAGGCTGTCAGAAAGTGCTAAGTTTGTTTTAGGATAGCATAAATCAGTCAGTGAGGTAGTATTTATTTTGTTTCTGCTGCCTAAACATCTAGTATATGCTTCTACAATCATTGACTTCAGTCGAACTTGTGCTCTTTTAAGTATTAATATTTTGCTGGAAAATTCAATCTAGTTTAGGTATTCGGTTGGTGATTTGTTACTGTTAAATCGGGTTCATCTGTTCGGAGTTGCTTTGAGAATTGAAGTTGTGAAATTTTTTGTAATACAAAAATGGCTAAGAAAAAATGTTGATTCTCAAACCTTTAAAGAGTCATCTACCTTAAACTCTAAATCTAGGAGTATCAATATCTCTAATATACCATTAATGGAAAATCATGCTCTCCATATTACACAATGTAACTTAAATGGAAATAATTTCAAAGAGTGGTTTCAATCTATTACCCTAATTATAAGATGGAAGGGAAAAATGGTGACATTGTGAAACCTGTAACTTCAGATGAAAGCTAGGAAGCAGAGAACTCAATTGAAATGCCTTGACTCATTAATTCGATGGAGCCTAAGATTGGGACAACTTTTCTACTTTATAATAATCCTAAGGAGATGTGGAAACCAGTACAAAAAATCTGCTCTGACTTAGAGAATACTTCAAAGTGACTTGGAATCAAGTCCCAAACTCAAATGACTAGACAAGGGAGTATGAGTTTGCTAAAGTATTTCAATGTGCTGACAGAACTATGGGAGGAAATGCACTTGTTCTATGAGATTGACTAGGATACACCGGGGATGGTCTGAAATATAAAGGTATTTTAGAAAAGGAGAGAGTATTTGACTTTCTCCAAGGCCTTAGTGCTGATTTGGATGAGGTTCAAGGTCGTATTCTTGGCATAAAACCTCTCTTGTCTCTATTAGATGACTTTGCTAAAGTAAAAAAGGAAGAAAGCCGAAAGCATGTCATGCTTCACCCATCAATTGATCCCACTCTCACCTATAATTTTGTCCTTGTCGAAGTTAAACAAGACAACAAATCAGGTAAAGATAGTTTAGCTAGAGAGAAACAATGGTCTAAGTATTGCAACAAACCTTATCATACAAAGGCAACTTATTGGAAGATTCATGGTAAGCCAACGAATTGGAAACCCAAAAATAGAAAGGAATAACATAGGACTGTTTATGCACAAACTGGACCCCAAAAACTGAAATGAGACCCAAGCCTAAGAGTGGTACATCCCTGAATCTATCATTTAATCAGATCAAGTTTCTTCAACAGCTTCTAATCCAGATTTCCAAAAGTGAAGAAAGCAGTTCACTAGCACAGAATGCAACAACATCAATGGCACATATAGGTAATCACAAAATGTCTTTTCTTTCACAAAAACTTATTATAGATTATTGGATCATTGATACTAAAACATTAGATCACATGACTAGATCCTTGAATGGGCTGGAAAACTACACAAAATGTAATAACAACTTTAGAGTGTCTGTAGCATATGGGAAATATCTTCAATTATGAGGAAAGGGAGAGTATCTTTGTTTGGTCTTACTTTACACTCTGTGTTACATGTCCCATAATTACAATGCAATTTACTATCAATAAGTCATCTGACTAAAGATATGGATTGTGCAATAACATTTTTCCCTTTTCATTGTGTGTTTCAAGGCAGATCTTTAAGGAGGACAATTAGTAATGCTAAGGTAAACGATGGGCTCTACTATATTCCAAAGAATAATGCCTCCCTTAAAGTCTCTCTATCAGTCACTTCTAATAAGGATGTGGTACTCTGGCATAACTGATTAGGCCAACCAAATATGTCATATTTAAAGTCATTGTACCCAAACTTATTTATTAATAATAAAGATTGTTTCTTTCTTGTGAATCTAGTATTCTTGCAAAACATTTACACTCTTCTTATCCTTTGCACACATAAGCCATCAGAACCATTCCCTCTTATTCATAGTGATATTTGGAATCCTACAAGAATTGCAAACTTGACTGACAATAGGTGATTTATAACATTTATTGATGACCATACTAGAGTATATTGGGCTTTTTTGATGAAAGATAAATCCAAGGTCAATAACACCTTCCAAAACTTTCATAAACTTATCCTTGATGTCTTTCAAACCCCTATCCAGATTCTCCAAACTGATAATGGACAAAAAATATTTCTTTTATGACTTTACCCATTATTTAAATTTTCATGGTAATGTTCATTAGAGTTCTTGTGCTTAATCTCCCCAACAAATAGAGTAGTTGAAAGTAAAAATACACATCTCCCTGAAGTAGCTCATACTATAATGTATACAAGCTTTGTTTGTCATAGTTACTGGGGGAAGTTGTTCTTACTATATCTTACCTAATTAATTGACTACCTCCCAAAGTCCTGAAACTGAATACTCCTTTAAGTGTCCTTTTGAACCATTATCTAGATGTTCGAATACTTAGACACTGTCACAAAAAGTCTTCGAGTGTTTAGCCTATGTTAAAAATCATGACCCAAATAGGCATAAATTACAACTTAAGGCCCTTAACTGTGTATTGGTTAAGTATTCTCCTACTCAGAAAGGATATAAATGTTACTATCCATTGGCTAGAAAATTCTGTGACTTTAGATGTCTCCTAGGAAAATTACTTTTAACACTTTGCTGTTGTTGTTACTCTTTAGGGAGAGACTACAAGAGAAGAGCAACATCATTGAGATCCCAAAGTATCAATAATATCACTACTAATTTCTTTGCCTATTTCCAGTCTGTAATCTATAGTCCATTCTAGCTCTATGGAAACTGTTACATGTGACCCGCCAACACCTAAAAATGAACCTACACATGAACATCCTAGAGCTATACCTAAACAACAACCAATCACCAATGCAAGGGGAGATAAAATTTTAATTGTCTACTCAAGTAGGCCCAGACCAGATCTTCAACCCTTCCAGGAGTTTGAATTGGAGAAAGTTATGAATGTGGAGAAATCAAGGAACTGAAACTTTCCATTGCTCTTAGAAAGGGGGTAAGATCATGTACAAACCATCTTCTATCTAATTTCTTGACATTTTAAGTTGTCTCCAAATTTTAAGGCTTTTACCATAGTTATCGATGAAGTGAGAATTCCAGGGAATATTCATGAAGCCTTAAAAAATCCAAACTGAAGTGTTGTAGTTCATGAAGAAATGAGGGCATTGGCTAAGAATGACACGAGATATTGTTGACTTACTAGGAGATAAGAAGACATTGGGGCGTAAATGGGTATTTATTGCTAAATACAAGGCTAATGGAAGTATTGAACAGTACAAAGCAAGACTAGTAGCTTAGAGATACACACGGGCATATGGAAATGATTATGAAGAAACCTTTGCCCCCGTTGCAAAGCTGAACTCTATTCGGGTGTTGATATCTATTGTTGTTAATGTTGACAGAAAACTTATTCAGTTTGATATGAAAAATGCATTCCTTAACGAAGACCTTGAAGAAGAAATCTTTATAAGAATGCCTTTGGATTTCAAGAGGAAGGTAAAAGTGAGAAAGTTTGAAAGTTAATAATCATTTTATGGTCTTAAACAATCATTGAGGGCATGATTCAAACGGTTTAGTTAACTCTTACAAAACTAGTGGTTCTAGTGGTAAGAGATTTGTATTAATTGTATATGTGGATCATATTACAATTACAAGTGATAACAATGCAGAGATGATGAATCTTCAACAACGATTGGCAAAGGAGTTTGAGGTGAAGAATTTGGGTACTATGAGGTATTTCTTTGTTATGGAGATAGCAAGAAGCAAAGAAGGAATCTTTATTTCTCAAAGAAAATATACACTATATCTTCTAAGAGAAATAGGAATGCTTGGTTGTAAACTAGCAAGAACCCATTTAGAAAAGAATTAGAAATTCAAAGAAGACAACACTCAGATCAATAAAGGGAGATATCAAAGATTGTTGGAAAGCTAATTTACTTGCCTCTGACTCGACCAATTCTAGCATATGTTGTAAGCATAGTAAGTTAATACATGCATTCACCTACTCAGGTTCACCTGGATGCAGCCATGCATATTTTGAGATACTTGAAAGAACTCCTGGACTAAGGTTGTTGTTTCAAAAGAGTAAAGATAAAGGAGTGACTAGCTTTACTGATGTAGATTTGGCAGGTTCACCAGAAAATAGTCATTCCACTTTCGTTTTTTGTACGAATTTTTGGGGTAATTTGGTGACATAGAGAAACACAAAGCAGTCAATAGTCACCCGAAGCAAAGCAGAGGCAGAGTTTAGAGCTATTGCTCAAGGAATTTGTGAGTTAGTTTAGTTAACAAAAATTTTAGAGGATTTGCAATTGTCTGTTGAAAGACCGACTATTCTCCACAATGATAGCAAATCCGCTATTAGTATCATTCATAATCCTATTCAGCATGATCGTATGAAGCATGTTAAGAAAGAAATTAAAGGAGGGATAAGGCTGATTAACATTCCATCAAATCTACAAGAAGTAGAAGTTCTAACTAAATCAATGACAAATCCAGCCTTTGAATCATTACTATGCAAGCTAGGAATGATTGACATCTATTCACCAGCTTGAGAGCGACTGCTAGGAAATAATAGATCTAGAATCTCTTTATTTTGCAATCTCATAACTGCAATTTTTAATATGTTTCTTATATACATATTGTTTCTTATTGTTGTATATTTTTCCTAGTTGTAGGTCTTAGTAAGTTGTACAAATACCCATTCATGGGTTCATAGTAATAGAAGATATAATTCTTCATCATATTTACATATTCTTCTACCCAAAATGGGTACAAATGATATCATCCTCTCATTAAAAAAATTTTAATAGAAGACATAATTCTTCATCATATTTACATATTCTTCTACCCAAAAAGGGTACAAATAATATCATCCTCTTACAAAAAAAAATTTTATGTTTCTGCAGATGTCATCTTTGTTGAGAAAGAAAACTATTTCAATGATCCTTATCTTCAAAGGGAGAAATTTATTTGTGGAAGAAAAGGATAGAGATTCCATTTTACTTAATCTTCTCATATTGTCTCAAACATCTGCATTTGAACCTGTAAATGCGTTTGAATCACCTATTCTTACATCTTCTATTCTTGTTCCAAATGAGTTTGAACCACATATAAATGAGTTTGCTCCTACTCTTGTTCCAAATGAGTTTGAACCGCATCAAATGAGTCTGCTCCTACCCTTGTTCCAAATGAGTTTGAACCGCATCAAATGAGTCTGCTCCTACCCTTGTTCCAAATGAGTTTGAACTGCATCCAAATGAGTCTAAGCCACATACACCTTTAGATGTAACATTAATGACAAAGGAAACAAAGGTTCAAAGTTCTACTTGTCTACTACTGGTTTACTCAAGGAAGAAAGTTCTCATTGTTCAACCTATTCCTGCTCAAGAATCTAAACTAAGTTTTGGTAATGAGGTAATCACTTCTCTTACTTCTCCTCTTGCGACTTCTAAGCCAAAATCACTACAGACGGCCATACATGATGAAAATGACCTTGATAAAAGGGACTAGGACATGCACTAAACACCCAATATACCTGTTCATCTCCCACAATAGATTGTTTACTACCCATAAAGCCTTTCTCGCTCACCTAAATAGCATGTCTATACCTAAATCGTTATTCAAGGCACTTAGCCATAAGATATAGAGGGAAGCTATGAGTGTTGAAATAAATGCCCTTGAGAAGAATGCAACATGGGATTTGGTATAAATTGTTGAAAAGGAAGACTCCAGTTGGTTGTAGATGGGTCATTATAGTCAAATATAAGGCTAATGGATCACTTGAAAGGTACAAGGCGAGAATAGTAGCAAAGGGATATACACAGACCTATGGCATTAACGACCTTAAAACATTTACTCTAGTTGCAAAAATGAATACAATGCGAGTATTGTTGTCATTGGTAGCCAATCTTGACTAGAGTTTACAACAATTCGATATTAAAAATGTCTTCTTATGTGGTAATCTTGAAGAAGAGACACATATGGAGATTCCTCCTGGTTTTGGCTCATAGTTGGGAAATGAGGTGTGTAAATTAAAGAAAGTTTATATGGTTTGAAACAATCACTGTGGGCTTGATTTGGAAGATTTACCAAGGTTACGCTTGCTATGGATACAAGCAAAGCCAAGGTGATCATACCTTGTTTCTTAAACAATCTAGTTTAGGGAGTGATAGTATTGCTTGTGTATGTGGATGACAAATTGTAATTGTAGATAATTTCGAAGGAAAAGAGACCTTGAAGAAGTGTCTTGAGAAAGAATTTGAACTTAAAGATCTTGGATATTGAAGTATTTCCTCGGTATTGAAATTGCTCATTCTCGGCATGAAATTTTTACTTCCCAACAAAAATATGTGTTAACCTGTTAAGGGAGATAGGCAAACTGGATGCAAGGTAGTTAAGACACCAATAGAGCAAAATCTTAGACTTAAAGAGGCATCGGAAGATATAGTAGTAGAAAGAGGTGTTCATTAGAGGCTTGTAGAAAAGCTAATTTACTTGTCCCACACTAGGCCTAACATAGCCTATGTTGTTATTGTGGTGAGTCAATTCATGTATAATCCAAAGAAAATTCATTTCTAGGTTTGTATATCAAATCTTACAGTATTTGAAAGGAACTCTTGGAAAAGAAATTCTATTTAAGAAGGGAAAGAAGTTAACCTTTGAAGCTTATACTAATGTATATTATTATGTTGGGTTTGTGGTCAATAGGAGATCACATCAGGTTATTGCAAATACATGGATAGGGATTTGGTAACTTAGAGAAGTAAAAAACAAAATTTTGCGTCTAGAGTGTGAAAGTTGATTTTAGGTCCATTGCACTTGAAATTTGCAAACTATTGTGGCTAAAGGTAATCCTAGAAGATTTGAGAATCAAGTGGGAAACACCCATGAGACATTATTGTGATAACAAGTCTGCTATCAATATAGCACATAATCCTACAACAAGATTGTACCAAACATGTTGAGGTTGATAAAAACTTAATAAAAGAGAAGTTAGATAGTGGACTAATTTGCACTCCATTTGCGTTTACTGGAGGACAGCTAGTTGATGTGCTAACAAGGAGATTATATACTGCAGCATTTCAAATGATAGTTAGCAAGTTGAGAATGGAAAACATCTATTCACCAACTTGAGAGGGGAGTGCTGAATTGTGTCTAACTGCATGTTAAGCATATTTAGGAGATTTGGTAGCATAATTTATAGGAAATTTGGTAGCCTGTCTATTCTTGACTTATAGGAATCAGTTTACTCCTATATTAGAGTAGTTGACTACTTTCTTAGTTTCTTAGTTTGTAATCAGCTGTGTATATATATATTTGTTGTGTACTCTTGTTATTTTTAAGGAGAATAATATTACAAAATTCTCCCAAAATTTTCAATCATTAGTGGACAGCTGCCTCTCACTGTTCTATCTTTAATTAGAGGGGTCGTTGGGTGAGTAGATTGGCACATGTGTGTGTTTATGTTTCACATTCATAAGCACTTGTTAATATAAGGAGAAGAACTATCATACTGTGCATATGCTTTACGCCCTTCCTCATCAATTGGTGGTGGAGTAATAAGCACAACAAGCATCATGGGGGAGCCTTCCTGCAGTGAGAATCATTGTATAAAATGATACATATCTAGCAATTGAAATCATACTTGTTGGAAACCAGATAAAGTATATAGGGAGGAATGTTACACCAAACTGTTACGATTGAATTAGAGCACTGCAACATACCAAGATAAATAACTAACCAGTACATGCGTTAGGAAATGGTAGGCATCAATCATAGGATGCACTTATCTATTGTTCAGAAGATATCAAATACAGAATAAAACACAGAAAAGAAGGATAAACCCAAATAACTGCAGCATCTACTAAAGGATAAGCAAATAAGTTAAAAAAACCACAATCTAACAAATAGATTGCATAATTATTGAAAAAAAGGATAAGGATCTAAATATGAACCTTCAAATGCTGAACTATTTTTCTGAGATTGTTCTTGTATTCTCCCACAGGAACATGCTGCCTTTCACTAGTTCTCCCAAGAAGGGCTGCATCATTAGCCCCAAAGAAAATTGTGGTGACCGCAGGAGGTTTTTTATTGATCTACAACAATAACAAGGAACAAAATCTGCCGGGATTTAAAATAAGCCCACTAAAACAACCAGTGCCTACAAGAAACCAAACCCGTTTGGCGTCTCAAAGCATGAAATAAAACTGACAACGAAAAAGAAAAATGAATTACCAGAGGGAAAATGTGATGTAACAAGAACAATGCCCATCTAGTATTGTAGCCACCATAGCCACGAACTAATACATCAGCCTATATAAATCAACAAAGCAAATCAAAATCCAGCTGAGGAAACTAGAAGATAATTACTGGACATATTAGAAAAAGATTACGGAAAGAGTAAGATTAAAGAATGTAGAACCTTGCGAGAGTAAGCGTCAGCAAGAGAAGACCCCCAACCACCTGATCTGAAAGATTGCTCTGTTATTGAATCTCCAAATAACACTATTTGTGGCCTCATTTTTTAGTTAAGTTTTTATGGGCTTGAACTCTATTGATTATAGAACTTAAATCTTGAGAAGAAATGAGTTACAACGCACAACGATACAGCGTCGCGCCGTCTGTTAACCGTTTTCTACTCGTGCTCCTTTCATTTGTCTGGTCAGCGCTAAACGTCATTATGTCCATGGGCTAATATACCAACATTGCGACTAATCGAAGACTTTAACAACTGCAAGGCCCCATGATCTTTGACCAGGACATCTGAACAACCAATCAAGTTTTTTCTTTTCTTAAAATACAAGATGTACGATGCAAATTTAAATCAACAGCCCCAACGATGTCGTTTAACAACAGTTACTTTTTAATTTTGCAATGTTGGACGACATGGTTGTTATGTTGTGAAAAACTACTTCACAAACACAACTTTTATCAAAAGAAATCAAGAACAGCAAGCATAAAACTGTTTAACTGAATAAGCTTTGGTAAAATTGTCTTTGTAATCTCAATCAACATACTTACGTTTATATGCAACTCAAATCTTAACAAAACAAAAATAAATTTAAATGTTTAACTGTAACAAAAGATTTAAGTCTTACGATTTTTAATAAACAACTATTAATAAATTAAAGACTTATCTTAGTCTTTTTTTTGAGCAAATCTACAACTATCCAAACTATTTGACAAACTAATTAATAGAAGCATTAACGGTCAATAATTCACCAAACCTTGAAAGACAAAGTATAAAGAGAAGGGAGCACATGAACTGAAGGAAACATAAGCCCTAATTGAAAAATACATTCCCCTTTTTTCTACCTAAATGAAACGATACGTTTTAGTGTCTAATATTAAACACCAAAACACAATGTTTCATTAACTTTACCTTTACATCCTCCTTTAAGCCAATATTTCAAAATGTGATAATAGGCTTGCCTATTTCATAGCTCTAACACTTCATACCATACAGCATAAAAAAAAAAAAAAAAAAAATGTCCTCCCTTAGTCCAAACCTTCTATATATTATATGTCAACACATATATAGATTTTGCTCTAACATAAAAAAAAAAATTCCTCCTTGGTTGTTCATCCTGATATCACACCTTTTCAACACACCCAATTACTGTAGCACCTCAATCATCCTAACCATAGTAATTTAACCACTAGAAAGAAGAAGAAAAAAAAAAAAAAAACCAAAAGAAGCCTCTATGAGATGAAGAATAGTAATACTCATATTACTTACCGACTAATACACATCAACATCTTTGTACCTTGCCTTGACTCTTACTCTTCTAGCTTAGTACTATGTGCATGTACCTTAACTAGAACCTAGTTTTCTTACTGTCTTAACTCTATTAACCATTCACAAATTTCCATTTGACTTTTTAGTTTTTCAAGTTTATCTAATGACAAAGGTTTTGTTAGAGTGTTTGCAATCTGATGTTGAGTTGATACATATTGAACTTTTAAACCTTTTACTACTACTTGTTTTTGTACAAAATGCATATCAATTTCTACGTGCTTTGTCTTGCCATGTAACACTACATTTGAGGCTAATGATCTAGCACTCATATTATCACACCACACTATAGGAATTGAACACCAAACTATTTTTATTTCAGACAATAGATTTTTAATCCAGGCTAACTCTGTGGAAACTTGACCCACAACTCTATGTAGCATCCCAGGATTAGAAATGCCCTTAGGGGTAGAGTTTGGGGGTTAGATGTAAGAAATAAAAATAGATTGGGAGTTTAGAAGAGTTTAGGGGTGAGATAGTAAGTTTCCTGAGCCTGTGTGGCTTACGCATGATTCCCTTTGGGAGGTTTTTATCATGCGTAGCGTGAAAAATGAAGAGTTTTCATTTTCCCTCGTGTATGTAGCATCCCAGGTTAGAAAAGCCCTTAGGGGTAGAGTTTGGGGTTAGAAATGAAATTTAGGAATAGATTGAGAGTCTAGAAGAGTTTAGGGGTGAGTTAGTAAGTTTTTTAGAGTTGTGTGGCCTTTGTATGATACCTTTAGGGAGGTTTTAATCATGCAAAGCGCAAAAAATGAATTTCTTCATTTCCCTTGGTGCACTCTCGTGCACATTGCCCTACACGCCCATGTAGATGGGTAGAAAAGAGAGAGACAGGAGAGTTATTGCTTCTCACCCAGCTTTTATTCCCATTTCAACATTTTCTTCTCTTCATTTCAGTAGCTCTCAGCCCTAGAATCGATTCCCAGTATCGATAGCTCCCAATCCAGCAAGAGAGTAGATAGCTTCGAGTTTTCCTGTAGCCATCTCAACAGGTAAGTGTTCTCTTACTTCTTCCGGCATTCCCAGCTTACATTTTGATGTGTGATGATGTTGGAAACGTGTGTTTCCATTTCCAGCTTGTGGTGATTATGTTTGCATGCTTATATGATGATTTCTACCCTGAATGCATGCTTGCTTTGCTTTTGTGTGTGTTAGTGAGAGAAATGTTAGATTTCCATGGTGGAATGAGTCTTGGTGGATGAATGATGAAATTGATGCTTGATGTGCATATATTGAAGTGCCAAAAATGCTTGTTTGTGATTAATTTGGTTTTGGTTGAGAAATGTCATGGATTCCTGCAGTTTCAGGCAAGCCATATCTGTGCAGAACAAGACACACGACCGTGTGCCTGCAAGAGTATGCCCGTGTGCCCTTGTTTCTACAAGGACACGGTCGTGTGCACGAAGTATGCATGACCTGGATGTAGAGGACACGATCGTGTGTCCTGAGGGACACGACCGTGTGCCTGATGTTTAAGAGAAAAGCACATGAAATTCTAGAAGTACGCATGATCGGCTACACAACCAGTGCACGACCCCGTGCGTTTTGGCACACGTCCATGTGCCTTTGCTATGCATGCTCATGTGTGTGTGTTGCACGACCGTGTGCTTTGCCCACACGCCCATGCGTTAACTATTGCCCATAAATTAAGCAGTAAAATGAATTAAAAAGATTTGGTAACTATCCAGAAGGCTAATGATCATCAGATAAACCAGATTTCAGTTATGAAATACTGCATATGCATATCATAGCATAACATGTAGCCTGAGAGCGGATCTAGGGATCCGAATTCGATAGTTTCAGTATTCAAAATTTGATATACAGGTTATAGTTTGGGTGAACACAAGGGGTATCTGTGGAATCCAGCTTTCTAACACGAGTCAGACTGCTCAGCAACATTACATTTTAGCTGTCTAGCTACTAGTTAGATTGTTCAGTCCACATAACTAAGATGCTAAATCCCTGTGTTCATCAGCCTGATTAGCACAGCAGGTACCTTCGGGTACATATAGATTCAGATGCATGCATCATCAACTATTTCAGATGTCATGCCATGTCATGCATTCCATGATATGATTAATTAATGAGAAACAGATAATCCAGTAATCAGTTTTAGCGCCAGCAAGCGACTAGATGTATGATTAGGGCCGAGGCCAGGTATGTTTGCTTATGTATTGCTTGCTTGGGTCGAGGGGAGTAAGGAATGCTTACTGGGTGATCTTTATCACTCATCTCTTTCCTTCTTCCTTCCTTTTCAGGTCAGTGTGCTACTGGCGAGGAGCGGGTGGATTGAGGCTTGCGAGAGAGGACCCCACACACACTTTCCAACATGTATTGTATTTTCAATTTTTGGCCTGTTGGGCTTTGTATGCATTTGTATCATTTTATATATATATGAAAAAGGCCAGTTTGGGCCTATTGTACATTTCAATTGTATCTTTTAGCTTCCGTTTATACAGTGTAAATAGCAGCAGGATTTCATTTTCGTAGGATTTCTGTCACGGGTACCCAGATTTTTAGATTATTAATAAAAGAAGAATATTATTCAGCAGCAGGGGTACTCGTGGCGGCGGGTCTTATAGTGTACTCCCGTGCACTTTACCTTGCACGCCTGTGCAAGTGAGTTAGAGGAGAGAGATGAGAGTTATTAGCTTTTTCTCACCCGTCTTACCCATTTTCAGCCAAAGTTTCTCTTTTGTTTCAGTGACTCCCAACCCTAGAACATATTTTTAGTATCTAGCAGCTCTTAATCCAGCTAGAGAAGAAAGAAATTAGCTTGATAGAGTTTCCCAGCAGCCATGGCAAAAGGTAACTGCTTCCTTACTTCTTCCTTGTGTTTCCCAGCTTGTGTTTGATGGGTTAAAATGCTTGAATGTGTTTCCAGCATGCTTATGAGTTATATGAGATGTTTATATGTTGATATGTGATGAGATGATGATTTCCACCCAGGAACCATGCTTTATGCTTTTGTGTGTGTTTATGTGAAAGAATGGATTGCTTTGATGGTGGAATATGATATGGCGTATGATAGATGAAATTAAAGTGTTTTGCATGTTTATTGAAGTGCTAGAAATGCATGCTTTCAGTTAATTTGAGATTGGTTAAGGATTTGTGTGGATTCCTACAAGTTTCAAGCGGTTATCGTCGATGTAGAGTAAGACACACCCCCATGTACCTGCAGATGCACGCTCGTATGCCTTTGTTTCTACAGAGACACGCCCGTGTGCACGAAGTGTACACAGCTTGTTTGCAGAGGACACGCCCGTGTGTCTTAAGGGACATGGTCATGTGTGTGATAAATTGGTGATTTTGTGCAGATTTTTCAGAAGTGAGTACGACCGGCTGCATGGCCAGCGCACGACCCTGTGCGTTTGTGCACACGCCCGTATGCCCTTACCATGCATGCTCGTGTGTGTTCCTTGCACGCCCGTGTGCCTTGCCCACACGTCCATGCACTAGCAGATTTTTCCAGAAATTGATAAGAAATGGATAATTAAGCATGGAAAACCAATTTAAAGGCTAATAAGCAACAAATAAGCATAATATCAGATAAATAATGCTGCATAAGCATTTTATAGCATGATATGTCGAGGCATCAGCATGGAAAAGGATCAAGGGATCCGATTTTCTTAGTCATTCAACATTCAAAACCAGATATCTGGGTTAGAGTTTTGGATGAACTCGAAAGAGGCATCTGTGGGATTCCAGTCTTTTGATTGCGGTCAGATCATCTAGTTTCAATATATTCAACTTTCTAGCCCTTAGCTAGACTATTCAGCCCAGATGGCCAAGATGTTGAATCCCTGTGTTCATCAGCCTGATCAGCATAGCAGGTATCTTCAGAAACATAAATATTCAGATATACGCATATTAAGTTTTCAGTTAGTATGACATGACTCATATTTCATGGCATGAATTATTAATGCAACCAGATAACAAAATAAGTAATATATCTAGATTCTACAAGCGAATAGATGAATGTTAAGGTCAAAGCCAGGTATATGTTATGTGTGTTGCTTGCTTGGGTTGAGGGAAGTAAGGATCGCTTACTGGGTGATCTTTATCACTCATTCCTTTCTTTCTTTCTTCCTTTTCAGGTTTGTTTACTGCTAACGAGGAGCAGGTGGACCGTGGTTGATGGGAGAGGACTCCACATAGTTTTCAGTGTAAAGTTTGGCCTATTGGGTCTTTTATTGTAAAATGTATGTATTCAAATGTAAGTACATTGTACAGAAAAATAGTTATGTATATGAAAAGTGTATTTTGGGCTCATTGTACATTTCAGTTTCAGTTTCAGCTTCCACTTATATACTGTACAGTAGCAATAGGGTTCTTTTTATAAGATTCTCGTCACGTGTACCGAATTTTCAAATTATTAATAAAAAAAAAGATATTATTCAGCAGCAGCGGTATGTGTGGCGGCAGGTCCTACAGTTTATATTATGCCTTAATAGACTATAAAGAAACAACTTTCTATTTCTTAAAAGCCCATTGAACCAAATTTGACCCAAAATACACATTATACCTGTTAATTTACCTATTGTCCTTTAGATTATTAGCGCAGTCTACATTTACAAAGGCTTTTAAAGTAAAATTCTTTGTTGGAGTGATTAGCAACCAATGATATTAAGTACCTTTAATGGACCTCAGAACTCTCATACATGTTTGCTACTGTAACATTGTTAGTTTCTTGAAAATTTGACTTAATCAATTCACTACAAAAGACATATCTGGCTAAGTCATGGTCAAATACTGTAAGCCTCTAATTAGACTTCTATATTGAGTAAGATTAGCATAAAGCTCACGATCACCTATAATTAACTTTACACTTGCTGTCATTGGTGTTTTATAGGTTTAGAATCCTGTATTTCAGATTTCACCAATACTTCACTTGCATATTTAGCTTGACACATATGTAACCCTATCTCACTTCTATGAACTTTAACATCTAAGAAAAAACTAAGTTCTCCAAGATTCTTTAAAGATAATTAAATAGTAAGATCCTTTATTCAAGTTTGGAATATAATCTTTATTAGGTCATATTAACAGAATGTCATTTGATATGAATTGAAAGGGTTGTATTGCTCCCAAGTCAGATTCTAAAAGGCTTACAGCTCCACCCTAAAAATCTAGCATTGCTCAAGCACTAACAACATCCAATAATCTAAAATTTTTGCAAGAAAACAAACCTCAAGCATAAAGGAAATCTTCCACCAACTTGAGGGTGATCCAAACATAAAGATTTCTTGCATACAAGCTTAACGAAAGGCTCCACCCACTTGATACAAGAATCACTAACTTGAATCTCCACCACCAACTTCCTTCTTGCAATGGAAATTGGATAAAGAATGAAACTTGGTTCCCAAGAATACTAAGTTCTAAGAACTCAAGAGAGAAAAGCAAAAGCTTTTAAAGTTTCATTAATTCATCAAAAGTCCTTACAATGAGTTTGAGTTGTCTTTATATAGGCAATTTACAACCATGGTTAACTTAAACTACCCTTAGTTAATTTAAAATACATCTCAAATGAAATGAAAGAAAACATAAAAAATACAAATTAAATAAGTCTCCTAAATCTAATTACAAAGTACAATTAAATATAAACATAATTAAAATATCATAATTTGCATGTTTGCATTTTCCCCTTGATTAAGTTGTCTTGGATTCGAATTTTCATTTGAATGTCTGAATTCGACCTGGAGAATCGTTGATATTCGAATCCATGCTGGACATTATAGTGACCCCCGCCCCAGGTTACTGTGCGTTGCGAAAATATACTATAGATACTAAATAAAATATACTTGTGACGAAAATCTTTACAGTAAAAAGCTACTACTGCAGCTGAATTAAAAATTTCTTTATAAAAGGAATCTGTAAATATAATTTACTATGATAGTAAATTAAAATATACTGAAATATATTGAAGTGTGCAAGTAAAACTCCCCAGGCTACTCATGTATAAAATATACTATCACACAGTGTATACTAATATATAATACACACACATATACATGAGAAATAAAAGCATGTGAACCAAACATGCTATCTGCTACTGTCGAGCCAAATCCCCAAAATCTCACAGTAGTCTCGCTCCAACTCAACCGTTTTCTACTCACTGACCTGCAAAAGGAAACAGGGAAGAAGGGGTGAGTGACAAAGTCACTCAGCAAGCGTTTTCAAACTCAAACACTCGCAGGTCCAACACAAACTAACTACGTGACTTGTCACATAAGAGATTCTGCGTTACTATTTTCTTATTCTGGTTCTCTTTATAATCTGAAGGGCATTTGTTTTCAGTATTATTCTTTACTGAATTCTGTTCCGTTTCTCATGAGATATGGTACATGACATGAAATGTATATGCTGAAAAGCTATAAAACTTGCCCTTAGGCCTGATTTTCTAAAAAACTTTTTTTTTTTTGAAAAATTTTTCTAATAATAAAAGCTGTGATCCGAAGATCCTGAATATATACATATAGTATATGTTGAAAACTGTATCAGAAAGTACTGTATTTGAAAATATCTGCTATGTTGGCTAAACTGATGAATACAGTGATTCGACACCTTAGTCGTGTGAGCTCAAGTCCTACTGAATCTACTGATGCACAACTAGCACTTTCTCTAATGAGTTTGTTCAATGATTATGTCCTCTTTAACGGATGCTAGTTTCCCTCTCTAGCGGGTGTGTGAACTCACAGGTGCCTCATCGTATCCACCCCTAACTGATATATGAAATATCATATATTTATACTTTAAGATCATACTATTGGATCCTTAGATCCAGTCTGAAATCATCTGATATGACATGTCATGCTCAATACTGATAATCATGCATAATATTTTGTTTTATCATCTTATTACTGAGTTCCGTGTGCTTAGAATTGGCTTAAAGTGGCTTAGTCTCTCTTTTAATCTCTTTTTCTACTTTTCTTAAAGTGCACGAGCGTGTGTTTCTGCATGTACGGGCATGCATCAAGGCACACGAGACTGTGTGCTTCTCGTGTCTCTGGGCGTGCTAGTTTCTGGAATTAATTATCAAACTCTGGCTGGCCACACGGGTGTATGGTGAAAATACACGGGAGTGCATAACTGGCACACAAGAGTGTATCGCACTGCATGGGCGTGTAGCTGCCTCACAACACTCTCGTGTCTTATCTACACGGGTGTGTAGAATTAGGAATAGACATACAGGCGTGTGCACTCGAGTACACGGACATGTGTTTGGATTTTCATACGCACACGGGTAACATGCAAGGCCGTGTTCCATATAGAATTGAGGCCATACGGGCGTGCATCTCGGGTGCACGGGCGTGTGCTCAACCCAGATTCTGCATAAGGTGTCTGGAAACCTAAAAATTTCCACACTAAACATATCCATACTTCAATCCAACACACATAACACTCCATACTGCTGCTAGCATGCATATATTCACCATATCATCATCTCAATCACGCCACATATCATCAATCAAGCATATAACACATGTATACAGAATATACACAGATAAATCATGGAAATGGCCACTCAATCATCCAATAATTCATCAACTCAAGCTCAAGCATGCTGTTAATATCTCAAACAAGCACACAAAGTTTCTCACAGGCTGAAAACAATAAAACATGCTCTGAACACAGTGAAAGAGATGAGGAAAACACTTACCTCGCGCTATAAAAGCTTGACCTCTCTCTCTATAAGCTTCTGGATCTTTAATCTAGAGCTGAGCTATTGGGAGATCTCTCTCAACCACCCTTAGGTTCACTAGAGCTGAGGGAAGAAGAAGAAGAAATAAGGAAATAAGCTAGGAAATGCGCGACTGAAGAGAATAAAAGAATTTATGGCTAAAAGGCAAGACACATGATCGTGTGTCTTAGGCACACGGTCGTGTGTGTAGTGGAAAATCTCAATTTCCACCCACCTTCACGCATACACAGAATATTCCTCTCATAATACCCATGTATAAGTCATAAAAGGCTTCTAAAGGACTCTTCTACCCTTGAACCCTCTCAAACTCTTTTCTAACATAGAAATCTCTCTTTTACCCTTAGATTCAGAACCTAAAAAGACAGTTCTACCCTCAGATTATTACATACATCATTACAAATTCAAAAATATTAAGGTTGGAGCATTGGAGAAGTTTTGGAATCAAAAGCACGCAATAACATGCTTGAAATATGCTGAAAAAATGAAATCAAGGCAGAAGGCACGTAAGAGCATGGAATGGGCATTGGGACACGTGTGTAGGCTGCTGGCGTGTGTTAGGCTGAGCGTGCAAGAGCACGCACAGGGGTGCGTAGCAAGGCAACGTGCAGGCACACGTACTGGCATGCATGTGACTATACGTGCAAGGCAGAAGCACGGTGTTAAGTAGGGGAAATTTTCGCGTGGCCTGTTTTCACTCGTTTCTTATCTGAACTGAGTCCCATTTTTTTCCTTAGCTTCGTATGAAGCCAGTTTATAAAATTTGACTCTTTA
This sequence comes from Anacardium occidentale, assembly GCA_026122585.1. Classification (NCBI taxonomy): domain Eukaryota; kingdom Viridiplantae; phylum Streptophyta; class Magnoliopsida; order Sapindales; family Anacardiaceae; genus Anacardium; species Anacardium occidentale. The sequence goes on along the minus strand of JAJEJH010000352.1, from coordinate 141,359 downwards.
GTGTGTCATTTTCTAATTTTTTGAATTTCGAGCATGATCGTAAGGCTTTGAGGAATATTATGCATACTAGTCCAGAAGGCGTTGGTGTTATCGTGCACAGTTGGAATTATGACTTTTAGAGGCATATTTGGTCTTCTTTGCTAAGCATAGATAGTTGGAATACACTTTGGAAGGCTTGACATACAAATTGTGGGCTTCAAAAACTTGATTATTGAAGTCACCTTCGATTTCATACACAAAAGCGGATATGGATTCATATTATACTCCTTTTGTTGGATAGGATTTGACCTCAAATCCGAACCTTCCACTTCACTCACCAAGAACATGCTATCAACTCCTTGGGAAGTTTTCTCCTCATTAATCTCATGTTCATCCTCATGCAAGGCATTTTCTTGGATTTCATTCATCTTCTTTTCAACCTTAACTAATGCAACAATTGGTTAGTGCTCACTAATACCCGTTATCACTTTATCATGGTCTATTGCAACCTCTACCTGGGATTTATCATAGTTATCAATCATATTTTCATGCTCTTTATCAATTTGACTTGTATTCAAAGGTAGGTCCTTAGGTGGGGTTGGGGTCTTTAGTGATGGTTCAAGTGATAAAGGCACAAGGGTGATCTTGTTTTTGTGAGTTTGAAAGGAATAGGTATTTGACACCTCATTGTACATAACTTCCCTTTGAGATTGTCATGAACTTCTAAGTAACAAATGACATCCATCTATTAGAAATACTTCGCAAACAACTTCATCAACATATCTTCCTATGGAGAAGGATATGACAACTCGTTTACGTGCTAGCTTTGTCTTCCCATGTACTCCCATAAAATAATCAATTGTTGAAAGTCCCAATTTTTCCACAAGGGTTGTGGAAGCTGTATTGGTACCAAATTTTCCATCAATAATAACCTCACAAACTTTTCCTTGAATGGTGTACCTTGTATGGAATGGTTTTATACTTGCCATGAAGATATTTGGATAAAGGGAAAAGAAAACATACTAACAAGATAACATCAAAAATCTGTGAACAGTGTTTTCGAATGGTAAACAGTGAATTCGAGAATAAAATAGTGTTTTCGATTAGGGTTTGGGTTTGGGCTAAGTGTTTGGGCTAGGTATGTAGTTAGGTAAGGGAGTTAATTAGGCTTAGACAATGGGTTGGGCTTTACTTGAACAAGTAAGGGTAATATTGTAAATTTGGAAAAAGATAGTAAGTAAATTGTGATAAGGGTGAAATGGTAATAATGAAATGGGACAATAAGGTAAATGAGGAATGAAAATGGATAAATCAATGTGGTAATAGTGTAGGCAAGTGGGTACTTGTGAACATGCAAAGGTATGACAAGAATGTAAGCATTTAATGTGCTAGGTTTCAAAGCCAAGATTTAAGGAAAAAGTTAACAAGGAAATTGACTAACCTCCTCCCAAATTTGCAATAAGGTCTGACTCATATGCAAGGTAATTTACAATTTATGTAAATTTTAATTTGAGGGCACAAGTGGGCATTGAATGAAGGTAAGGTGTCAAGCTTAATTTTAGGAGTAAGTACTAACACCAATTGATCACTTTCTCTTTCCAAAATCAATCAAACTTTTAGTCAAAAAAATTGCAAATCCAGCATCAAGTTCTTCTTTCTATCTTCACATGAAAAAAACTCCCACAAGCTTCAAATTTCCAGCTAAGAACATTTCAAAAATCTAGCAGCCACTTCTTTTACTTCTTTCTCAATTTAAACATTTATTCAACACTTCAAGCATAAACCTTTAACACCACAATTGCATGTAGAAATTTCCAGCCTAAATCTAGCAATTTTTCTTCACATAAAACATGTGAATTTAAGACCATTTGAATGCAAAAATCCAGCAGTCACAGAAGGAACAACATGCAGAATTTTCAGCCACTTTTATCTTTAATCCCAAGCAATTTGTCAACACCAAAAACACAATAACACAACTTAAAGCTCTGATACCAAATTGATCTGAATTGAAAAGGGTTGTAATGCTCCTAAGTCAAATTCTAAAAGGCTCACAACTCCACCGTAAAAATCTAGCATTGCTTAAGCACTAAAAACATCCAATAATCTAAAAATTTTGCAAGAAAACAAACCTCAAGCAGAAAGGAAATCTTCCACCAACTTGAGGGTGATCCAAGCATAAAAATTTCTTGTACACAAGCTTAAAGGAAGGCTCCACCCACTTGATACAAGAATCACCAACTTGAATCTTCACCATTAATTTCCTTCTTGCAATGGAAATTGGATAAATGATGCAACTTGGTTCTCAAGAACACTAAGTTCTAAGAACTCAAGAGAGAAAAACAAAAACTTTTAAAGTTTCATTAATTCGTTAAAAGTCCTTACAATGAGTTTGAGTTGCCTTTATATAGACAAGTTACAACCATGGTTAACTTAAACTAACCTTAGTTAATTTAAAATACATTTCAAATGAAATGAAAGAAAACATAAAAAATACAAATTAAATAAGTCCCCTAAATCTAATTACAAAGTACAATTACATATAAATATAATTAAAATATCATAATTTGCATGTTTGCATTTTCCCCTTGATTGAGTTGTCTTTGATTCAAATTTTTATTTGATTGTTTGAATTCGATTTAGAGAATCGTTGGCATTCGAATCCATGTTAGATGTCATTATAAATTCAAAAATATCAAGGCTGAAGCATTAGAGAAGTTCTGGAATCAAAAGCATGCAATAAAATGCTTGAAAAATGTTGAAAAAATGAAATCAAGGCGGAAGGCATGCAGGAGCATGGAATTGGTGCTGGGACACGCTCGTAGGCTGCTATCACGTGCTAGGCTGGGTGCACAAGCACATGCACAAGGGTGCGTGAGCGCACACTTACGTGTGTAGCAAGGCAGCGTGCCTACGACTCTACATGCAAGGCAGGAGCACAGTGCCAAGTAAGGGAAATTTTCACGTGGCCTGTTTTCACTTGTTTCTTATCTGAATTGAGTCCCGTTTTTTTCCTTAGCTTTTTATGAAGCCCTTTTATAAAATTCAACTCTTTGGTGTGCTGTTTTCTAATTTTTTGAATTATAAGCATGATCCGAAAGCTTTGAGGAATATTATACACACTAGTCTAGGAGGCATTGGGATTATCATGCACAATTGGAATTGTGACTTTCAGAGGCACATTTGGTCTTCTTTGCTGAGCATAGATAACTGTAGTACACTTTGAAAGGCTTGACATACAAATTATGGGCTTTGAAAACTTGATTGTTGAAGTCACCTTTGATTTCATACACAAAAGCGGATATGGATTCATATCATCATCTACATAGATCAACATATAAACAGTCATTTCCTCCTCTCTAAACCCAAATAGACTGGAATTAGATACATTATTAACAAAACCTCTCTCACCTAAGGTTAACTTCAACTTTTCAAACTAGACTCTAAGAGCCTATTTTAGACCATACAAAGCTTTCTTCAATCAACATATATAATCAGGTTTGTTGCTATCTATAAACATTAAGGTTGACTCATATACACCTCCTCTTGTAGCTTTCCATTTAAAAATGCATCGTTGATGTTAATTTGATGAACTAGCCAATGATAAATAACTAATAAGGATAAAATAATACTAATACTCATACTCATAAGTTTGACCACAAGGCTAAATATGTCAAAATAATCAAGTTTGTAAAAACCCTTTAGCTACCTATCTAGCTTTCAATTTTTATAATAACCCACCTTCATTTAGCTTTGTCTTAAAGACCCATTTATGAAGAACTATGTGTTGTCCATATGCAAGTGGAACTAATGCCCAAGTCTGATTTTTTTTCAAAGCAGCAAACTCAGCTTACATAGCTATATACCAACCTAGATAAACAAAGACTTCAACTACCATAATAGGTTCTTAAATGATAGATATAAATAAGAGAGAAAACTTTCTTGTAGCAAAAAGATGTCCTATCTTAAACCTTGTTAACATTGGATGACTTGCCTTAATAAAAGACTATATAGAAGTAAGAGAAGAATTCATAGGGATAGATATTTCCAATAGTCCATTGGTTAAAGTGTCTATTAATCTTAAAGTTTGGGATGTTTCAAGTAATATAGGTGATATTTGTGATGAATCAGAATTTTGATAATTTGAATGAAATGATGGATTAAGAATGAAAGCGCATGTATTTTTGGTAGATAGGATGCATAATGTAACAATGTCAAATCTAGTGCTTGTTTTTTTGTTAGATGGGATGGATAATATAACAAGGTCATTTCAAAATGAAGTGTAAGTAAAGATAACCTCACCAGTGATATTTATAGGCGAACTTAAGTTAATGGGCATTGTAGAGATACCATTTTTAGGATTAGGCTCAAAAAATGGTAAGAAGACTCTAAGTGGTGAAAAAGACATAACTAAGTTTGAGATAGAAAACTAAGACATAACTGAGAATAGTGGATCAATTTTGAATGAAAATCCTTGTTTCATTGAACTTAACTAAAGCTAATAAACACTTTTCTAGTATGGTTGGTACACTTATAGCCTTTGTGTCTAACACAATAACCTAAGAACACATATTTCTTAGTATGAAATTCAAACTTATATTAATTGTAATATCAAAGAAAAGGATAACAAGCACACCTAAAGGCTTTAAGAAAATTGTAGTTGGGTTTTTGATTAAATAGTAACTAGAAAGGTGTATGACTTGACACAACAACAGAAGGCATCCTATTCAAACTTATGTCTATGTTTACGCTTAACTCGTCCACTTTGCTATTGAGTATGTAGAGAAGATATTCTATAATTACTACCATATTTTAGAAAATATGATATTAGAGATCTATACTTACCACTCCAATCTATTTGAAGTGTTTTCAATTTGTACCCAAACTACCTTTCTACTAGCTTATGAAACTATTTAAAAATAGTGTTAACCTCTAACTTATTTCCTAAAAGAAAAACCCATGTAAACCTAGTAAAATCATCTAGAAAGTTTGCATAGTACCCTAAACCCTCTAAAGTTACAACAGAAGCAAGCCTTACCCATCAATATGTATTATTTCTAAAGGTGTTAATGCTTTAAATTTTGACTTAGGAACTAAAATGATAATCCTAGCAAAAATTAAATTCAATAAAAAATCAACATTAATTTTTAAATCAGTAAGCATAGTTTTCATAACGTTTTCACAAGGATGCCTAAGCTTTTACACCAAACACACATATCAACTTTATTGATTTGAAAACCAAAATTAAAAGTGTATTCAGACGTCATAGAAGCAAGAGATACATCAATGGCACTTGAACAACAAGAACTGTCAATACCAACACATTTTGAACTACCAGTACTAACAAATCCTAGACTAGTATAATTCATAAGTTTAACAGAATGAAGAATAGAATTACAAGGTGTATGCAATTGATAAAACCCCTTCTTAAGTGTTCCTTGTAAAAATACAATCTTGGTATCCTTGTCCTTACTAAAATAGTAATAATTTAGAAACTTAATAATCACATTATTATTATTAATGAACTTGGAAATACTAAGTAAATTCTTGGTTATTCTAGGAACATAGAATATTTTTAAGTGAAGGAATATGTTAGAAAGAATAATAGGTAACAAAAAGAACTACTGTGAGAGATCTTAAGATATTCACCACATCACACTTGAAGTTGTTGTACTCTTAAGTAGTACTATTTTATAACTAATTGTTCCACTTTGGTACTAACATGATTTAAGGCTCCAAAGTTTATGTACTAGCTTATATCTTCCACTACACTAGAACATCCTTAGGATAGTTCTGTGCACTTCTCACATTTAGATTAGTTACATTTGCAATGGGCCTAGTGCATGTCTGAACTGATTGTTATGGAAGCTATTGTCTCATGGTGACAATCAAAAACTAAATTAGAATTCAGTAATTGAGTGGTGTTTAAATGATAGGCTAAGTCAACTAATTCATAGCTAGAGTTATGGCTTATAGTTGGGATGGTCAGATTACCATAATATACTACATTGGCTAAACTCTGATTAGGTTGATAACCTTGTGGTAAAACATTATAATTCTATGAAAGGCCATTATAGTAGACATTAAACCTATGAAGCATTGCTAAACAATATGTTCAGTTTTACCATAGAGTTAACAAACCACTTTGGAATTTATAAACCTACCTTTACTCGATCTTGTGCATTATAACTAAAATCACCATATGGTCTAACATACCTAGAATTAGCATGTCCACCTATATTAACTTGTTCACTTGTTATGTTTGTATGAAACCTACCCATATCTTCTTTAAAATAAGAGCTTTTATTATTCTTCAGTTCATAACCTTTCTCTACCATTTCTACTAGCTATATTGGTTATGTCATTCCTAAGATTAATTGAATATAAAGCACTTTTATTGACTTTATGCTCAAATTTTTGAAGGAACAACTTAGCACTAACTAGGCTTACTTCTTCAACTCTAGAGTTCATCTTATCCATGATCAATGCTGCTACAAGATCAAATTCAAACCCTAAACCATCAATTATATAGTTAACTAGCTCATCTTCTAAAATAGTCTAACTATTACCAATTAAAGGATCATAGATCTCCTTCATTTTTCTTACATACTAATGAATACTTGGGTTGCCTTTCTTTAAGGTTTGTAAAGCATTTTTTATGACTTCTAATTCTAGCCATAGACTTAAATACAAATAATGTTCTAACATAACCCATACTTTATTTGTAGTTCTATGATTCGCTACATGACCAAACATTGCCTCAGAGATTGAACTCACTGACCAACTTATTAAAATTTGATCAAAACTTTACCTTACTCTGTATTCAAAATTAACTTGTTTTAATTCTCTTAAGCCGAAATTATCTTTTAAGTAAACAAATGGTGAAAGAATTAACTTGTTTTAATTCTTTTAAGCCTTAATTATCTTTTAAGTAAACAAACAGCAGATTACAAGAAACTGAACCTATCAAATGCTCTTTCAATGCATGAGCATATATTGTATATAGTGCTTAAGCTCTCTAGTAGTAGTAGTTTTTTATTCAACTTTGGGTCGATCGCTTGGAGTCTCGAGATTAGAAAACTGTTTACACCACTTTACCTTTCTTATGATATCAGTCTACTAATACTAGTTTACTCATGAGACTTACGTGTCTCTGGACCACAATAATCAATCACATTAGCCATCTTAACACTAGTAAGTGGCTTTGATATAATGAAAAACTACTTCCCAGATATAAATTTTATCAAAAGAAATCAAGAACCCACAACAAGCAAAAAATTATTTAGCTAAATATACCTAGGTAAAATTTTCTTATTAATCTCAATTAACATACAAACATGTATATACAACTTAAACTTCAATAGAAACAAAAACAAATTTAATTGTTTAACTATAACAATGAATCTAGGCACTATGATTTATAACAAACAATAAAAAACAAATCAGGAACTTATCTTAGCCCTAATCTCTAACTGAAGTCATTATTCTTCAAGCATATCTATGTCTACCTAAACCACCTAATGAACAAATCAATAGAAGCATCAACGATCAATAACACTCCAAACCTTAAAGGATGAAATATAAAGAGAAAGTGGCACATATATGGCTTAAGCAGGTTTTTACCTAATGTTTTCAGTTTATATATATGTGTGTACATATATATATATATATGTATTTAGTTTTCAGTAGATAGGATGTTGGTGGCTCACATGCTCTGTATTATTCATGCATCTAAGATGTACAATATCATATATATTTTCAGATATTAAATAATAATTATAAAATATAAGTTTTATCCAAGCTACTATATAGTAGGTTTTAGTTTCCCATCACATTATTATTTGTAGTTTTCGTATATAATGTTTTTAGTTAAGCAATCAGAGTAAGACCTATTGCTATATATTAAAAGGTATTTCAATCTAAAAAAAAAAAAAAAAAATTGAAGAAGAAGCTAGTTTATAGTAATATATATCACAAGTATAATGTTAGTCAAACGAAGGATGTCCATGATGACACATGCTGAATATATTGATCAATGATTCATAAATATCAAGAGTTTTGACATACCATGAATCTTCCCTTGATTAGGATTAGACAATTAAAGGGTCTTACCTACATAAAACATATAATCGGTAAATATGTTTGATGGAGTACATCTTCATTGTAGTTTAAGGGCTATGACAAATTACTAGATGCTTACTATAGTTGTTGAGTCCCTAAAAGTACTTTCAATTCATCTAAAATCGACTCACAACTCAGTCATGATAAACCTAAAAAGCCACGTCAATAAATCAAGGGATTAGAAAGACTAAGAATTGATTATCTATGGATGATTAGTACCTTCCCAGGGTAATAAGAGTAATATCTTATAAAGTGTTACAGGGATGTGAAATGACATTTTAAAAGTTAAGGCGTCACTAAAAGATTACATGGTGGTTATTGTATATATTAGATATACATGCATAATTATTAAGTAAACTAGGTTATATAATAGGTGTCATACAAAATTATGCAAAGGCAATTTAGTCCACCACTATAAAAGCCAACTTGAATTCATTATTTGATAAGTAAATTCATTTGTGCATTAAAATCTTCTCTAAAATCTCTCTCTAGTTTTGGCTAGGATCATTCTTTTCATTTGATGGTACAAATGCTATAGCATTTACAAGTGTCTCTTCGCTCCATCTATACCAAAATATTCAACATGGAAAAGTATGTTTCTTACCATTCTTGAATGATTTAATGCCATTTTGTCTTCCTTTCATTCTATGACCTTGCTTGCATGTCTAGTGCACATGTATCACCTTTTCCATCACCTATTCATCCATTTTTTTTAATTATATCTCTGTTGTAGGGTTCTTTGTTGGGAGACAATAATTCAAGGTATAGTGCACATCGAGAAGGATTGTAGATCTTGTGTTCAGTGGCATTCAGTCGCCATCACCACTGATGAAAGGAGTGGTAGTTGGACAAGAAGTGGATGCTTATATGATTGTTTTCCTTCGAGAATAGGTCATTTTGATCATGCAAATGATATCAGGGCAACGTTGTACGTTTGTTATGGAGAAGATACCTACAGATGTTTCTCATTGCATAACTGTATCAGAGTTTGGCTACTGCACTTCAATCATTGTAATTGGTTGATTGTCAATACTAAACAATCCCAAACTAGTGTTGGATTCTTCAAACATAGCCAGAGTTCCTGTATACTATCTTTTGCGCAGCATCTGGAAGACTAATTAGCCGAAGATTGACAGCAAAATATGGTTAGAACCTTCCTCTAAAGCCAAATTGCAATTGAAATTTCTCATCATCAATTGAACAATGCCATTTATAACCTAGCACAAAATAGACTACAATGAAGTAATTGAATCAAAATATTCCTAATTTAAATATGAGTTTAAAATTCATCTCTATTCGAATTGAATTAAAATAGAATAATTATATTAACTATGTGATTTCGATTCAGTAGTAACCTGTAACTTTTTCTTGTTAACATATGAAAGAATAGGAAACGAATCTCATAGATGCCGAAGAGTTGTGTTGCCCTATAAGGTTCCTCTTGTAAGACAAAACGTATTTAGTCGCTTATACTACAGCTAATATTTCATTAGATACTGCTCGTGCAAATTAAAATAAAGAGGAGTTTCAGCATATAACAGTAATGAAAAAAGAATGGCCGAAATCCAAATTGCATTTTACATCCACAACATTAACCAAATTAAGTCCGATGAACCTATAACTACAAAGACAACACAAAATTATTCCAGAGCAGTTTTCCTTCACTCCCCGTATAATTGTTGGCAGAGTTGATGAAGGAATATATCACCCAAAAGAAAAAAGGAGAACCAAATGGAAGATTACAAAATAAAATTGCTAATTAGGTTCCTGCTCTCAACTACAAACATGTTTTCAAATCAATGATGTAGGTTCTATCGACTAACCACTCAAGTCACCATCAAAACTTTGCCCCCATACTTTCAAGCAGTCTTTGGCTTTGCCTTAATACGCTTCACCCTTGAATACAGGAAAACTCCAGCAAGAGCTATCCCAGTGCCTACATCACATTCAGTAAAATTAATTACAGTAGCTAGAAAGGGAAGACTGTAATATATTAAAATTGACATATATAAGGGGAAAAAGAAAGACAAAAAAAAAAAAGCATAACCCAAATAAGACTAATTTACCAAGAGCATTGATTGGCGAGACAGGAGTTTTGAAGACGATAACCGAGCTAACAATGACCACCACCCGCTTTACACAATTGCCAACAGAATGGGTAACAGGGGATACCCTCTGTAATATCATATAAGAAACCTGCACAGTTGAACCACATTTTTATGAAAAATAAGTGATGTATGTGTTAAAATGTAGGCTTGAAAGAAGCCAAGGCTCTCAGCAGTCGTCAACAAACCCTGAACCCTGCTTTGCCATCCCTTGACATCTTAGTCTCTCATAGACAAACAAATTGATATCCAAGAGGTTTCATTTTAAAAGATGCTTCTACATTCATTTAATACAAAGCTGTAGTTTAGAAACTTATAAAGTATAATCTAATGAACTAAAATATTGAGATCTAAGGCATCGTAAGCCACACAATAAAAAATCTTAAAATATGAGCAACACACTAACATATATGTAGAACACACAACAAAGCACCCATTTAAGAACCTCTTCAACAACGTATAGTGTATCCAGCAATATCATCCAAATCATATCCAAAACATCATATTTTCAATAAGATACAGCACATATAATAGCTACAAAAAAGCAGCAATTGTTTCTCAACCAAAAATAGAATGTAACCCATCTTGAGACAAGCAGCCGAATCCCCATAAGAAATTTTTTTCTCATCTCTATGTCAATTGTTTAATGCAATGAGAAATAATTACCTAATAACTAAACAACATATTTATTAGGGAAAGTTAGAGTGAAACTTAACATGGAATAGAGGAGATAATGACTTCTGGGAAGGCACATAACCCAAAAAATAAAAAATGATCACCTGCTGATATGCATGGAAACAGAGTGCAGCGAGAAGAGACTTTGTGGCTATCTCTTTAGCATTCAATCCCTGTCAGACAAGATTAGACATATAGTAAAGGAATACCAACTAGATAAATTACATTTCTAGTTAAAAACAAGAATTTCGGTATCCATAGCCAGTTTTGCTACAAGATGGAAACTCACAGCAGATTGTAGGTATGCAGGGGTAAACTTGACACCTTCCATGAACACAGCCACAGGAGCTAACAGAAGCAAAGACATGATTGTTATAATTGAGAAAAGAGTGATGTTGTCCAAAGAATCCTGTAAAACAAAGTTTATGTGATACCCCAAACAAAAAGGACTATAGCAAGACACATTTACACTTGCAATTGGCTACTCAAAGTGGTAAAAGAGGCTCCAAATTTATGCCACTATGACCATTGAAACCATGCCAAAGAAAAAAAGGCAATGCACATTACCTCTTTCTTAACCATGACCCTTTTGCTAAGAACATTACGAGATTGGTTTGTCAAATTGGAAGCCATTGCACTCCAAAAACCAGCCCTTTTCATGAACAAAGAAAAAGAAATGTAATAATATATCATTGTTGAAAACATTGACTATTATGCCAAGATCAGAAATGGACTCATGGTTTTAAAATATACTTATAATGCAATGACATCAATATTTAACAACCTTAGGAATTTGTAGCATAATTTTTTACAATTATAAACTATACAAATATGTAGTATAATTTCTTACCAATTAAAAGATGCCTCTGTCACTGAAGCAAGTGCCACTCCACCAACAATTGGTACAAGAGAAGATACCACCCACAGCGTAGGCAACTGCACCAGCATGATAACAAGAGCAAGAGTCAGCAGTGAACAATCAGAAATAAGAACATGTGGACTCATTTTCCCATCGTATATCCACATGCATTAATGCTTATTGATGGAAAATCCACAACAACAAATCAGTTCCAAAAGCCAAAAACAGTAACAAGTAGCTCAAAGTGATAATTATTCTGTTACCCACATCATTTTCTTTGCATGGATCATATCCAGGTTATTTAAACACACACATATACACACACAAAAACATACCTCCCCCAGAAACATAGCAGAAAGGACAACAGAAAAGAAAGGCTCCATAGCTTTAATTGTGTGGGTGAACGAAACAGCCACTTTTCCCAGACTCATGTTAGTAAAAACGTTGCCCAATGTGTGCACCAATGCAAGCGGCAAAATTACCGCAAGCTGCAAAACGAGCAGAGCCCACAATCAGCGTCACTCCCTAATTTTTTTTAGTATAAAAACAATGAAGAAAAATAGCAGAAAACAGACCTGGGCGCCGCTAACTTTTGGTTTTTTATAGAGATTCAAAGTCCACATAAGCAAAACCAAAACTGACCCAACAGCAAATTGAATCACTGTCACGGTGACTGGGAAATGGTAGGCCTTCAAAACCTGTAAAAATGAAGCATAATTTAATTATTCATTTTGGAATTAAAATATGCAAATGGGTATCCTAAATTCTCAAAATATTCATATTCCTGAATCTCCACATTATAAAAAAAAAAAAAAATGAACGAAAAATTAAAGACAAACCTGCTTGTTGTAGATATTGAAGTAGATATTAAATAGGTACCACAAACCAAACAGCAATCCAAGCTCCAAGATCCTCGACAAGCTACTCGACTCTTCCTTACCATCAGCACTCTCGGGGACAGCCGTTGCCTTGACTTCGAAACGACTAGCCGTTTCCGGATCGCGAGGGAGGACAGAGGTCCACGGCCTGAACATGAAAGCATTAGAGGAGGACAAAGACCATGATCGACGCAGAGGTAGCGATGGAGAGGACGAAACGACATTGTTAGAAAGAGAGAGATCGTGTCGTTTGGACGAGCAGAGCAGTGGCTCGAATCTAGAGCTCGTCGAAACGCTCTTCAGCGTCTTGAGGAGAGGGAGAGACGGCGAGAAGGCGGTGAAGGCGGCAGCGGTCTGCATTTCTGAGATCTGAATTCAAAACGCGAAGGGAATGCGTGGTGAAATAAGGGAGGAGGGTTTGTGTTCGTGATTTTAGAGAGAGTGGAGGCGTTGAAGAGTCCGCCCACCTGCAAGGTTGGTGTAACAGCAACTGTTTGTGTAATGGAAAAAAATTATTAATAAAATAAATCAAGGCAGAGAAAGAATCGACGATCCTTTCCCTGGATACTCTTTCCCTGGATACTCTTTCCAAATGTGATCTACCGTTACCTTTTCCTACCGCTACCATTATGTCGCTGAAATAAAGTAAGGCTAGTAAAGTCAAAACACCTCTTGATCGTTCCTTGAGTTTTATTTTCTTACAACTGTTATTCTGAGTTTTTAACGTATTTTATACAAAACAAAATATTAGAAATGTTTTAGACATTAACAAAAGAAAATTTTTTAAAAATTTAACAATTATTAAGATTTAATAAGTGGGGGTAAATCAGAGGGACCGAAATGTCTTTCAATTTCAGATGGACGGGGGTAAGGTTGCCCCCATATATTGACCATTGAAAGGTGGGACAAATTTGTCAAGTGTATTGTACTGAGACCTGATTAGCGCGGTATAACGAATGAGTGAGGTATTATTTATTTAACCTGAAGGGAAAGGGTTTTAACTGGTAGGTGAGAAGGGAAATTCGGATGAAATCAAAATAGATAAGAAATTAGGTGGAGTAGGATGTGAGATCCCAATTTGACACATTGGAGGGTGGGATCGGCGCTTGGGGATTGTTGACGGTCCCTCGATTTATTCGATAGAGTAGTTGTGAGATTAATCTTTAGACCTACAGTTAATCTCAATACTGACTGATTAATTTGAAAGGATTGAAAATCCAATTAAACATGAAAGAATAGACCGGCTCAAGAAGGATTACTTCTGAAAAAAGAATGAATATTCAGAAAGGAATGTTGTTAATAACATACACTTTTCCATCTTTCATTGAAAGTGATTTTAGTCTAATTCCTTCCTATTCCTTTGGCTGGCAATTTATGGTCCTCAACTTACCTACATTTCTGCACTCAAGATACAAGAGTAATAGTGACTACAGGCTGTGTTAACAACATGCTTCATTAATTTTTAGTTTTCCATTAAAATCTATTTCAAAAGCTTTATGCACAACTCACACATTTAATGGTCATATAAACATTATAATTTAAACAAATTTCTTACCAACTGCAAGTGCTTAGATACATCCACTTTCAACACATGTATGCTGGAACACTTGCAGTGTTCATTGCCTTACAGATGGGGCAAATCTCAAAAAGCCCTTCACAATCTTTACATAAACATAAATGTCTACATGGCAAAAGCAAGATTGACACTTCCTGGACCTTACAAGCTCTGCAATTCATCTCCTTCATTGGCGGGCTCAAATTCCCTGAACCATCAACAGTATGGTTCATATTAGTATTAGAAGCTGCATCATCGGCCTCGGTATCCCCACAACCTTCTTTACCATGCATGGCACCTAATGTCATTGCCTGCTTCAGATTGTTCTTCAACGCATTAATTACAGGCTCATTATACTTTGCTCTGTAGTGCCAGGATTGATCTTCCATGCTGGCTTGCTTTATTCTATCCTCTAGTTCCTTGGTCTTGTTATTAATGTTCTCAATTTCAAGTTCCTTTTCATGTAACTTCCTTCCTACTCCTCTTTCTACAGCATTGAGAAATGAATATGCATGTCTCTGCTTTAATTCTCTTGCACCCTTTACGATGTTCCCTTCCTGTATGAAACACACTGATTAAAACTTTGCGGTAAATATTAGAGATCAACCAACAGCATCAACTCTATCCAAGAGCATTGTTAACTATTACACATCTAGAAAGCGAAGATGAAAGCAAAGGTACAATGTTCAATTCTTCCATTTCCATTACTTCTCATGAGGCTGCACTCATTTCATTGGAGACAAGAAGGATATCATCTCTTTTCATGCTATTTTATGAACGTTAGTACAATGTCTTAATCACTTGTACTTGTCCATTTGGACACAAGAGTGTTATATAATGTAATGGTTAAGTTGAAAGAAAATGATAAATGTTTTATGGCCAACGATCAACATCAGAGAAAGAGACTAAGAGTGTATATTAGAGATTAAGGTGGTTTTCCCCAACATGTTGATTTTTTTTAGATGAAATTTTCCTTCAAATTAGTCATGATAAATTTTTTCTAGTAAACATATCATAAATATTCCACTTGACAGATTCTAAGGAGCATGAAAATATATGAACAACAAAAATATCCTTCCAAGTGTTAAATATCCACAAGATGTTGGTAGAATGACAGAAACCTGGCAACTAGTGGTCATAATGAAGGGAATCATATTCTTACCTGAAGTCTAATGTAGCGATCCAATTCTTCCTTTTGATGGTCAATCTCAAGCTTAAGATCATCTCCAAGGGACAATATAGAGATGGGACAAAGCACATTTTCACAGGCAGTAGTAATAGAAGAATTGTGTTCATCTTCCTTGCACGAAAGTCTCTGACCAATTGAGACAGGGTTTGGATTCAGAACACAACTAGGCTGACCAGATTCATCTTGATGAATGTTATCTTTTAAAGATACACGACACTTGTGCTGGCTGGAAACAAATTCCATCTTTCTGCTTCCTTTCAACTGCTGGTCCACAGTAGTCGGCTGGTCATTTCCCACATAGTTTAAGGGACCAACTTTACACCCAACTGAAACAGTCACACATTGTAACTTCATTTAAGAATTGTGGAACACACAAGAGAAGGAACATATATACATTGCAATAAACAAAGTGAAAGAAATAATATTTAAGGCCAACATTATAACAACTGCAACTGGAAAACAACAGAAAGTGCCTATGAATGTAACTACTGCAAGAACAAGCAGAAGAATGTTTCCTCTGTAGTCAGTACATGTTAATTTCCTAATTAATTATATGATGACAGAAGGGGCCCAGAATTCCATTTCGTTTAGCTTCTTTACGTAATGTTGACTGAGATACATTTAAACGTGCATTGACAATGCCACGCCCATTACTCCTATTGGACACCATGATGAATAAAAAGAAAATTATCCATTAACATGACATCTGTTATAAATTAGGTTTTGGAGAGGGACCTAACTAATTTATAGTGAATTATTGGACTCCTAATTAATGTTTAATATTTCAAATTTCAAATTTAACCGTCTATCCAAATTATAAGTTGTATAGTGTAATGGGCTCCTATTTATGGGTCACTTTTAATCTCATTTATAATCTATCATCGGAAATATTAATTAATGTTAGCCCACACTATTTAAAAAAACAAAAAATAAAATAATCCAAAAATTTATACCACTACGATTATCAATTTAATCAATATGATTATTAATAACGAACCAAAACATTACTTATGTTCTACACTGACATAAGCTTGTTCATAATCACAATTACTAATAACCAAATCAATCACAGATTAATGATTTGAGAGTGTGTCAGAAATAGCACATAATCATGTGATCTCAAATATTGTTATATCACTGTCAATCCACTTTATGATTTATCTTTAACTTGTATATTTCAAGAGAAACAACAGAAATTCTTTTACTTTCAATGAAATCTGTATGTTTCAACCTTACTCGAGATATTATGAAACATAAACATATAACTTTCATACTCAAGGAAACCTGAATCTTGAGACACATGTTGTACCATAATTTTATATATATGCATATATAAATAAATTCAACATCAATAATAATAATAACAATAACAATTATCATGATCAAAGAAAACCTCAAATCCATAAAATATCATAAAGTCAAACATAAATAACTTTAAACAAAACTCCCACTAACCTAAGGCATCAAAAGATTCCAACACACTCATATTCAAAACATGATCCTTAAAAGCAATGGGTCTAAGGTGTTTGGTTAGGGGATCAGCTAACATAACATCAGTATTAATATATTATACAATAATTTCTCCTTTTTCATGAGGTCTTTGACAGTAAGACATTTATCTCTATATGTTTCGACTTACTATTAATTTTATTGTTCTTATAAAAGAACACAACTGCTTTATTGTCATAATAGATCATAAGTGGCCTGAAGATGGAGTTAACCACTTGAAGTTCAGTAATGGAATTCTTCAACAATATTGCTTGTATGGTTGCTCCATAACATGTAATAAACTTTGCATACATGATTGAATATGCAACCAATGTTTGTTTAACTCTTTTCTGTGATATGACTCCTTTTATAAGCATAAAGATGTACCAAAAAGTAGACTGTAAGTCATCAGGACACCCACTAAAGTCTGAAATAGAATATCCCACCACCTCAATAACCTCCATTTTTTGATACACAAGCATGAATTCTTTAGTCTTCTATAAATAAATTATAACTTTCTTGGTCGCCACCCAATGATAAGAACTCATATTAGAAAGATATCAACCAAAAATGTTCACAGCAAATGTTATATCAGGTTTGGTATATACTTGTGCATACATCAAACTCCCAATGGCACTAGTATAAGGGATGCCTTGCATAAATGCCCTTTTAACATCATTTTGAGGACATTGCTTAATATTGAACTTATCTCCTTTTACAACTGGTACATCTCCTTCTTTACAATTTTTAATTTTGAATCTTTTGAGAACACGCTCAATATAGGTCTTTTGAGATAAGCCAAGCAAATCTCGAGCTCTGTTTTGATGAATTTGAATGCTTAAAACAAATTATGCCTCCCTAAGATCTTTCATTTCAAAAGCCTTAGATAAAAATTACTTTGTTTCATAAAGTAAGTTACCATCACTGCTTGCCAATAGGATATCACCTATATAGAGTACCAAGAAAATAAATCTGTTCTGACTGATCTTCATATATACACATTGATCAAATCTATTCTCAACAAAACTAAATGAGATCAAAAATTCATTAAACTTAAGATATCATTGTTGAGAAGCTTGTTTTAAACCATATATAGACTTTTTCAGTCTATACACCATATGTTGTTTTCTCTCAATTTGAAAACCATCTGGTTGTCTCATATATATCTCCTCATTAAGTTTTCCATTCAAAAAGGTAGTTTTAACATCAATCTGGTAAAACTCCAAATCAAAATGAGCCACTAAGGTCATTATAATTTTAAATGAATCCTTGAGAAATGTCTCATTGAAGTAAATTCTTTCTCTCTGAATGAACCCTTTTGCAACTAGTTTTACCTTAAATCTATATCCCTTAAAATAATACGGGTACCCTATAAAATAACATCTAATAGTTTAAGGAATAGTCTTTTTCTCATTAGAATTATATATCTTAACCTTTGTAGTGCAACCTTAAACTTGAAAATGGTTGAGACTAGGTTTTCTACCAGTCCAAAGCTCAAAAGGTGTTTTAGGTATAGACTTGCTGGGGACTTTGTTCAGAATATAAATGGTTGTTTTGATTAACTTACTTCAAAGATATACTGGTAAGTTTGTCTTACTTATCATGCTCCTCATCATGTCTTTATTTGTACAGTTATATCTTTCTGTCATACTATTTTGTTCAGGACTACTAAGCATAGTATATTGAGCAATTATTCCACACTTTTGTAAGTATTTGACAAACGACCACATAGATTGGTTTGTGTCTCCAAGTCTCCCATAGTACTCACATTCATGATTAGATCTTATTACCTTAATTACTTTCCCTAATTTTCTCTCCACTTCGGTTCTGAATATCTTAAATTTCTCTAAGACATCAAATTTTTCCTTAATCAAAATCAAATATAAAAACCATAACTAGAAAAATCATCAATAAAAGTAATAAAATACTGGCAACTACAAATTGTAGTAGAATAAGACCACTAATATCAGTATGAATCACCTCCAATAAATCTGAGCTATGAGTTATACCTTTCTTTCTTGTTTTGGTTAACTTTCCCTTAATACAGTCAACACAAGTTTCCAGATCCTCAAATTCCAGCATAGAAAGTATATTATCTTTTATCAGTCTTTCAACTCTCTTCTTAGATATACGACCTAGTCTTTTATGCCATAAAAGAAAAGATTTGTCATTAATCGTGGTCTTTTTCTCATGGTATTTTCAACATTCATAGACATATAAGTATCAATATAAGTCAAACTCATATTATATGTTCCATTATCCATAACACATTCACCAATAACTTTAGAATTTAAGGATATTTCAACAATAGATCTTTCAAACTTAAAACATAATTCATATTTATCCGAAGTTGAAACAGAAATCAAATTCCTCCTAAAAGAAGGTAATTATAATGTATTATTTAAAACAAGTTCAAAACCACTTTTTACCCTAAGACAAATAACCTTTATAAACTCAACCTCCACTTTAGTATTATTCCCCTGAAAGATAAACCACTTAGCCTCCGTTTGTTTTTAAACCCCTGAAAGATAAAAGTAACATGAATAGTTAAGTTACTATCTAACCACCAAGAATTTGATGACATATCAACATAATTAGATTCAAAACAAACAAGGCTAAATGGATTACCTTTCCTTTCAGCCCAAGTCTTATACTTTAGACAATTTTTCTTCACATAGCCCTTTTTCTTACAAAAGAAGCCTTTATTTTTCTGACTATGACCCTGCATTTTCTTCTAGTTATTCTTAGGAAGTAGGATTAGACTTGCCTTTTTTATTTATTTTCTTGCCAGAACTATTGGTTGAGTAACTACTAATGCCATCTCACATTTTTCCCTTTTAATTTTATTCTCCTCAACTACACATTTGATGATAAGGTCATTTAAGGACCTGAACCTATATATTGTATTATAGGCTATTTTGAGTTGGGAATAAGATTGATACAAGGTATCTAGGGTATGGTGGACTATGTACCAATCAACAGTGGGATTTTACGTTTCTTTAATTTGTTTTGAAGGTAAATGAGTATAAAAATATAGTTTCTAACCCCTTCTAACTCTGAATATCTCATGTCATTCAACTCACTTATAAGGGATGAAGTTTCAACATGATTGGAGGTTTGGAATCTCTTTCTTACAGTGGTAAATAATTCTTTAGCAGTCCCATCAACTAGAAGTCCACTAAGGAGGTGTTTAGCGACAATCTTTTTTATAGTTATCATACACAAATGGTTTGACCTCTCCCACTTTGCAAAAAGTTTTCTTTCTTTAATGGTATTCTCATTAGTGATATCCTTTGGTTTATCATGCAGCAGAGTCATATCCAAGTCACCCATAGCCATGACAAATTCAATATCTTGCTTTCACATCTTGAAATTGCTTATAAGTAGGACCTCAATGGTGGTATTACTATTATTCACATTAATGGAGATTAAAAGAAAATAATGCAACAAATTAAAATAATGAGCAATAATAATCAAAGTAACTTTAAAATTAAAAATTAGATAAGCTAAACCTTATAGAGATTCCTAGTACATTATCATTAACTCTTCTTTGGGCAGAGAAAATGACATGCAATTAGGATCCTATAACATAAGGTCACAATATAACTTTATAAGGACCTTGAGAATAAAAAAAATCATTTTCGGGCAGATAAATTTTTTAGATCATTGTTCATCGTCGAAAAATACATATCAGATAAACAAACTTTGTTGGACCCTTATGGGTTTTGAATTGATATAAAACATATATTAAAATATCTAACCGGTCCATGCATATGTTGAACATGACAAAGATGACCAAAAGTTTTTGTTTTGTAAAATTTGCATGACACACAACCATGTGTGTCAAAGATGCACGACCGTGTGTGTCAAAGATGCACGACCGTATATGTGCTATAAAAACAACACATAACCAGGATAAATCATGCAAGGCATCCGTGTGTGAAGAATACAGAATGCATGATCGTGTGTTTTTCAGACACACAACTGTGTGCTAAGTTAAGGACGCATACTTTCATGTATATCCAATCGTGCTCATGTAAGAAATACCTTGCTAGATACATGCCCGTGCAGCTACAACACACGCTTGTGTTACCTGAAAAATGTTGATCGTGTGAAGAGTGTATAGGTATCGTGCATGTAACCATATGGTCTTCTGAAAGTCTGAAGAACTAAAACATTAAGGGCACACAATCGTGTATACATGGGACACATGCCCGTGTATATACGTGCAATAGGAAAATATGACCGTTAGAAAGTACAGAACAAAAGAAGCACAATCGTGTAAGAGAAGGACATGCCTGTGTAACGTCCCAAAATGTCTCCAACGGCTCTCAAATCATCCCAACGACTATTTTTATTCCAAATGCTATAAATTGGAGATGATTTGAAGACTCAAGGGTTAGAGAATTAAGCAAAACACTCATATTCTTTCATTCTCTAATTCTTCTTCAATTTCTCTCACAAAAATTATATTGTAATTATTTAGAGAGAATCCTAGTGAGCTTAAGTATTGTATCAGCCTTGAGAGGCAAATTTCTGTAAAATTTCCATAAACCCTTGGGCGTAATCCCATGAAACTAGTGTGGGGAGAAATCTCTGTTAAAACTAAGTTAAGAGCACAATCCTTGTTAAAACTAAGTTAAAGACACAATCCCTTGTATTAAAACTAGTATAAGAATGACAAAATTTTTTGTGTCAAAACTATTGTAACTTCGGGGTTGAAGATTAAATGTCAATTTAATATATATATTTTACAAATAAATATACAAAAAAAGAAAGTTAACTAACTATTGGAAAATATGTTAAGATCTTGTTATATAGATCATTAATTAAGTTGAGTGAGCTACTTCTATTAATAGAGTTTGCCTATAATAATAATTATCAAGTGACTATTTAGATGGCTTCATTTAAGGCTTTCTATGATAGGAGGTGCAAGTTTTTACTTTTCTAAGATAAGAATGGTGAGAGAGTGTAGACACCCCATTTTGGACCCAACAGGGTCACCCCCGATGATGAAAAACCTGGATGTTGAGTTATAATTTTTGAGATGTTGAGTCGAGGATGGATGAGAAAAATAATAACAATAATAAAAGTGTTTATTTTATTTTATTAAAAAAAAAAATCCAAATCCTAATCCAAATCCTAAACCCAAGTCATCTAAACCCAAATAATAATAATAAATAAAAGCCCAACCCAAGCCCTCCTTAATAAAGAAAATAAATAAATAAAAATAAAACACAAGCCCAGCCAAAGGAGAAGCCCACCAAGACTGCAGCCTGTACACACACTGCGCATGTCAATCTCCTCCTTGCCGCGTCAGCTTACCTTTTTCCCGCCTGCCAGTTTTATTTCCCACAAATCTTTATCCAGCTTTTTGATTTACTTTTGGTCAGAGGCTTATCCCTTCTTCTGCTCATAAAATTTAATCGTTACTATTTTTTTGGGCGGATTGAGGGGAATTGAAATGAATTTAATTTCCAGGATCTCAGCTTCCAGAGGCATATAAAAATGAGACAGAAAAATACCATAAGGGAGGGAGGAGGAGACGGCTGGAGAGAGAAAAATTGGGAAAGAGAGAAAATTGAGAGAAATAAAAATTTCAAAAGAAGATTTTTCAAAAAAAAAATTCTGAAAACCAGTTCATGTAATTTTGGTTCATCCTCGGTTCAGCATCGATAAACTTCCAATCAGTAATTTTCAGGTACGCCCTTGAGGGGGATTTGTTTATAAATAATTTTTTATTTATTTATTATTTTATGTATATAAAATATTATGTTACATATAAATGTTATTCGTAAATTTGTAAGAATAATTTGTATATTGTATTTTTTATTTTGTAAATAGATCTATTAATATTTTGTATTAATTTTTTTCCTTTGTTATGTTTTTGTACGTATGTAAATATTCTGTATGTATATTTCACTTTCTTTATTCTGTATTTAATTTTATATATTTTATATTTTTTTTGTGCTGTAATTTTATTCATATTTCGTATTTGATTTATTTTGTATATTGATGTTTTATTTTTTTTTATATGCATTCTGTATTTTATATTCTGTCTGCATGTGTATTGTATTGTATTGTACGTACATATATAATAATCTTCCTGTGAGAGTATATTTTGGATCCTGCAAGCATTTTGTGTCTATTAGATATATATATATTGTTGTACGCATATTTGACGGATGAGATTGGCCGCCCTGATGGCAGCAGGTGGCCATGTTATTTCCCCCTCCCCGGTTCAAACCACGCTGCCGGGCAAAGCTGCTTCTATTTTTATATTTATATATATTTTGTGTTATTTATTCTTATTATTGTTATTTTTCTTTTATATTCCATTTTATTTCATTTCATTTCGTTGGCTACTGTACATAATATTGTTAGCATTATCATTATTTTTATACATTATTATCATAATTACATATATTTATTTTATTTATCTTTGTATTTTGTACATATATTATATTAATTTATATGTATTTTATATGTATGCATTATATGTATTGGGTAATTATTGAATTGTGCATATTATATACACTGAGTGTTTGTATATATTGTATGTATTGTATGTTATGTACATAAACTGCATGTATTGTATGTATGTTGTGCTATGTATATGAAAGTATTATACTTGCTATGAAATGTGTAAATATTCTGTAAATGCAAATTTTGTATTCTGTGTGCGTCTGTCCATATTGTATATATAATTTTCTTGCATGCAATTTAATAAATGTGGTTGTTGCCTGGCTGGCGAGAGACGGGAGGCTTGTCTCTCTTGGCACCCGGGTTCGAATCTCATCAGGGAGAAGCTGCATCATTTTAATTTCATCTATTATTGGGCCATCTGCTTCAGCCTCCTTCTTTGGGCCGCCTGGGCCGCGTTTTGTTTATTTCCTTAGATTAGGTTTTTTAATTAGTCTCTTCTTTATTTTATAAATGTAATTTACCCTAACCAAATTTTGTTTTGCAGGATTCATTTATCTAACACATTTGTTTAATTTTTTGGATTGATTAACAAAATTATTTTGCAGGATTTATTTATTATTCCTAGGCTTGTTTAGGTTAGAGGAAATGTATAGGGGTGTATGGAAAAAGGGTTGTAATTTTTAATTTAATTATTTTATTTTTCGTATTTTATTATTTTTATGGATGCATGTAATTTATTATACGTGTGTGTTTAATATTGCATCGTGTGATAATACGGAATTTAATTAAACTCGGTAATGCGCTTAACGAACAAATCACAATAGTGGAGGCCGGCTTTCATGCCGGGCGGCATGGGTGCCTAACACCTTCCCATTGCCGTACCTGACTCTCCGAACCTGACCCATTAGGCAGGTGAGGGGTAGTTGGGTCTTTTGCAAGGGATCCATAAATCGCCCATCCTCACCGATGTGTACTTTCCCGGGTGGCGACTCCATAGACTCCGTAACGGGCCACAAACCCGTTATGCGCTCCTCTTGACCACGTATAGGGTGGTTAAACAAGAGTGGTAAGTCTGTCCTCGCTTGGCGTGGCAAAAACCGGCGCCACAGCTCTGGCGACTCCACTGGGGACAATGCGAAGAGTCGATTCCGATGTGGTAAGTTTGTAAAGCGCTTCTGAGTTTAATCAAGTTCCTTGCATTGCACGACACTTACACCCACTGTGCACTCCTTGTCCTTATCAACCCCGATGGCAATCCAGACTTTGCCCGAAAGCCCACTCGGCCCAGGGATAGTCTGTCTTGTACATCAGCCTTAGGCATCGTACCTTCGTGTATATGAAAAGAACCTTTGGTTCTCGCCTAAGGTAGCTTTTGACCTTTACCCGAGTCAAACCCATGTAGTGGCCCATAGATGTCAATCCTTAGGACCCATTTTTGTATGTGATTGATCGAGTCGAATCCTTATACATAAGGTCTCAAGTTTTTGTTGCTCATTCTGAAATATGTCTTGATCCATGTCATCAAGATATCACTGATTGTTTCTTTAAGTGGTATTCCACTAGAAGAAAACTTTTTGAAACATCGTTTTGTAGAAATCTTTGTGACATGACTCGACATACTCCTGAATGGGCACATAAAACTCGGGTCTTCATATGTAAGGATTTAATAGGTTTAGGACCATTGGGTCTTCTAGTGACCCAATGGATACTAACTCTAGGTAGGATAGAATTGACTTTTCTAACTTTCATTGACTGAAGTAATAAGGGGGCGAAGGGAGTGATAAGGGGGCGAAGCTTAGACTTAAAGCACTTCCTTTTTCGAATCACCTCCAAAGGGCATTTTCATAATTAGTTAGTTTAAGTAGATATTTTCAACTCAAGTCATCCCGTAGGGGTAAAATTGTCAAATGTCATCCTGAGTATGCAATTTCAGTCTAAATCATTCTTGTAAGGTGAAAATCGTTAGGTGTCATCTAAATTGGCTAATTTTGATCTGAATTACCTCATAGGGGCATTTGTGTCTTTTGTCTTTCAAAATAAGTAATTTTGATTCGAGTCTCTGTAAAATCATATAGGAGTAATAAACTTACCCCTCATTCGTCTTGTCTCACATGTTGTATAACTTTAGGTCTAAGTCGTCTCATTGTTGAAATCGAAATCTTATCTTTAGGGCTAGATGTGTTGTCATTAGGTTTCTTTTAAGTTTAAGTCTTCACTCTACTTAGACATTAGACCCACAATTCTTTTGTCTGTCTACTCTAATAAAGTCATCGTTTAAAATAAATTCATTCATAAATGTCATGTATCTGAATAACCACATCATGCATTCACGCAATAACATTTTATCTTATAGTCATTTCAGTGGAAGAAAAGAGTCATGGCCGAGGGAAACATACAAGATGAATTGATAAAGAGGATGGAGAGCATAGTTGATGAAAAGATAGAAGATTTTGTGACCAATAGGATAAATCCCTTAATAAATAGAATTGAGCAAATATTAGATAAAATCGAGGAGAAAGATAAGATGAAAGAAGCAAGAGTGGCCCAAGACAATGTGAAGACCCTTTTAATAATAGGACAGAAAATAATGGACAAAGAGCTGGGAAAACTACCAAAGGCCATAAAGGGACAAACTGGAACATCCAAACCTAAGAAGATGGGTCAAGCAAGTATGGGGGCACAAGGGCCAAGACATTTCTCTGATTTCAATATGCCACTTTCAAGAGTTTTGGGTAAATTAATGAGGAGGGGTCTATTACAACCGTTGGCACCACGCCCACCACCAAACCCACTGCCAATAAACTATGATCCAAAAGCATACTGTTGTTTCCACCAAGGCAAAGGTCATCAAACCGATGAGTGTAAAAGATTGAGGCATGAGATTCAAGATCTCATTGACATTGGAAGGTTGGCTGAACCAAATCAACAACATGGTGGAAGATTCCTGTGAAACTTGAAGGGCATTATCTTTTGAACTTGTCTTTTCTTTTGCATGTATTGCATCTTATGAATGTACATATTGACAAAATTTGACAATGAAATGTGATTTGAATTTTTCAAAAAAAGAGGTAAACTAGTCTTGGTAGACTTTAAACACTAAACGTGAGATTTTGAGCCCATGGTCATACACACACAAATGACCTTTGATTTCTTTGTTGAGTGTGTTCACTCTGATAGGTGTCTCTAGAACTTGCTTCAAATACTGATCAAAATCACAATCAATCACATGCATTCACAGAAATGATCTTTTTGATCGAAAAGCCAACCATGATATAAGTTGACTCTAGAGAATCTTGTTGAGCCTAAAACACCTTTTTAGCCTACCATATACCACAAATCGTCATCTTTCCTTTTTGTCTTATCCCTACCTTGCCATAGGGGCTGATAGAGCATTTAAGACTATGTTAGCAAGGCGAACCAAACGAAAAGCAGTGATATTTGTACTCATATATAAAACATAAACAAATAAAAAATAAAAAAAAAAGAAAAAGAAAAAGAAAAAAGAGAATGAAAAAAAGAAGAGAGAAAAACAAAGAAAGAAAAGAAAAAAGAGAAAGAGAAAAATCTTTGTGCAAGTATTCAAGAAGCTGAAAAAGAGGAACAAATGCGAATCGATGTTTATACCTTGAAGAAGAAGTTTTAGATGACCCTATCAGTCCCTTCGGTCTAAGCTTCCACTATCCAAGATGATTTTACATTCACCTAAAACCAATTACAACATTGACAAAGACCATCAGATTTGTGTTTGCATGTGACCTAAGTGGTAGAGATCAGATGAACAAGCAAGCCTATGGTAGGCACCATTCATGAGCTGAACCTGAGCATAAAATTTTTACACTTGAGTGAACTGAGTGACGTGTGAGCATCTACCAAGCTAGATAACTTCTTTTTTCAGATAAAAATCTCGTCACATCGAATTGTGAGTTGTAGCTGAGATGTCAAATCCCATTAGGATAAAAGGAAAGAGAAACAAAAAGAAAAAAAAAGAAGAAAAAAAAAATAAAAGAATATAGAAAATCAGGGCGTGTTCCCTTGGTCTAGGTCTCCTACCTTCTATTGATATGGTTATGACATAAAGCATTGCATACGAACCAGCAAAGTCAGCATACACATATCATCATGCATCATATAGTTAGAATACTCAAAATAACCTGTTGTTTTGATCCACCATTATAGCCATTTTATGATTCGTCTTGCAAGGACATCTTTATCCTTCTATATGAGCATTTGATTTTGTTGAGTCTACCTAACTAGGGGCAAATCTAATCTTGTCGAACTTATTCAAGAAGGGGCAAATCTAATCTTGTTAAGCTTATCCAACCAGGGGCAAATCCAATCTTGTCGAGCTTACCCAATCAAGGACAAATCCAATTTTTGTAGAACTTACCCAACCAAGGGAAAATCTAGTCTTGTCGAACTTACTCGAGCAAGGGTATATTCAATCTTATCGAGTTTACCCAACCAAGGGCATTCTACCAATCACTTGAGAATAGTACTCAACAGTTATGAAGTCTCTTTAGCTTCGCCATAGGTTAAATCATCCAATTCTCGGAGACGCCTAAAAGGGGCTAATCCATTATAGGTTCGTTTAAAAGGGACATCCTATTTTTGTAAATTTGTCTAAAAGGGACAATTTACTTTTGAGTTCTGTCTAAAAGGGGCAGTTCTTTTCTTCGGAGACGCCTAAAAGAGGCTAATCCATCTTAGGTTCGTCTAAAAGGGACATCCTATTTTTGTAAATTTGTTTAAAAGGGACAATTTACTTTTGAGTTCTGTCTAGAAGGGGCAGTTCTTTTCTTCGGAGACGCCTAAAAGAGGCTAATCCATCTTAGGTTCGTCTAAAAGGGACATCCTATTTTTGTAAATTTGTCTAAAAGGGATAATTTACTTTTGAGTTCTGTCTAAAAGGGGCAGTTCTTTTCTTCGGAGACGGCTAAAAGAGGCTAATCCATCTTAGGTTCGTCTAAAAGGGACATCCTATTTTTGTAAATTTGTCTAAAAGGGACAATTTACTTTTGAGTTCTGTCTAAAAGGAGCAGTTCTTTTCTTCGGAGACGCCTAAAAGAGGCTAATCCATCTTAGGTTCGTCTAAAAGGGACATCCTCTTTTTGCAAATTTGTCTAAAAGGGACAATTTACTTTTGAGTTCTGTCTAGAAGGGACAGTTCTTTTCTTCGGAGACGCCTAAAAGAGGCTAATCCATCTTAGGTTCGTCTAAAAGGGACATCCTATTTTTGTAAATTTGTCTAAAAGGGACAATTTACTTTTGAGTTCTGTCTAAAATGGGCAGTTCTTTTCTTCGGAGACGCCTAAAAGAGGCTAATCCATCTTAGGTTCGTCTAAAAGGGACATCCTATTTTTGTAAATTTGTCTAAAAGGGACAATTTACTTTTGAGTTCTGTCTAGAAGGGGCAGTTCTTTTCTTCGGAGACGCCTAAAAGAGGCTAATCCATCTTAGGTTCGTCTAAAAGGGACATCCTATTTTTATAAATTTGTCTAAAAGGGACAATTTACTTTTGAGTTCTGTCTAAAAGGGGCAGTTCTTTTCTTCGGAGACGCCTAAAAGAGGCTAATCCATCTTAGGTTCGTCTAAAAGGGACATCCTATTTTTGTAAATTTGTCTAAAATGGACAATTTACTTTTGAGTTCTGTCTAGAAGGGGCAGTTCTTTTCTTCGGAGACGCCTAGAAGGGGCTAATCCACCTTAGGTTTGTCTAGAAGGGACATCCTAGTTCAGTAAATTTATCTAGAAAGGGTAATTTACTTCCGAGTACTGTCTAGAAGGGGTAGTTTTTTTTTTCATCGGATACGCCTAGAAAAGGTTAATCCATCTTAGGTTTGCCTAGAAGAGGCATCCTAGTTCGATAAATTTATCTAGAAGGGGTAGTTTACTTTCGAGTTCTGTCTAGAAGGGGTAGTTCTTTTCGTTGGAGACACCTAGAAGAGGTTAATCCATTCTATTTTTGTAAATGTGTCTAGAAGGGGCAGTTTACTTTCGAGTTCTGTCTAGAAGGGGCAGTTCTTTTAATTGGAGACGCCTAGAAGGGGCTAATCCGTCTTAGGTTCATCTAGAAGAGACATCCTAGTTCGGTAAATCTGTCTAGAAGGGGCAGTTCTTTGTTGGAGATGCCTAGAAGGGGCTAATCCATTTTAGGTTTGTCTACAAGGGGCATCCTAATTTAGTAAATCTGCCTAGAAGGGGCAGTTTACTTTTTGAGTTCTGTCTAGAAGGGGCAGTTCTTTGTTGGAGACGCCTAGAAGGGGCTAATTCATCTTAGGTTCGTCTAGAAGGGACGTCCTAATTTAGTAAATTTGCCTAGAAGAGGTAGTTTACTTTTTGAGTTCTGTCTAGAAGGGGCAGTTCTTTGTTGGAGACGCCTAGAAGGGGCTAATCCATCTTAGGTTCGTCTAGAAGGGACGTCCTAATTTAGTAAATTTGCTTAGAAGGGGCAGTTTATTTTCGAGTTTTGTCTAGAAGAGACATTTCTCTTTGTCGGTGACGCCTAGAAGAGGTTAATCCATAAGCTTAGGGAATTAGAAGAGTTACCTTTGCCACTTTGTTTGTTGACTTTTGTTGGTCCAAAATTAGGTGTCTTCTTTCAGTACTTTGTTACATTTTGCATGTATGTTTATTACATTCACAACACACACAAAATTTACAAAGTAAGAGGCATCTGTAGACACCCCATTTTGGACCCAACAGGGTCACCCCCGATGATGAAAAACCTGGATGTTGAGTTATAATTTTTGAGATGTTGAGTCGAGGATGGATGAGAAAAATAATAACAATAATAAAAGTGTTTATTTTATTTTATTAAAAAAAAAAATCCAAATCCTAATCCAAATCCTAAACCCAAGTCATCTAAACCCAAATAATAATAATAAATAAAAGCCCAACCCAAGCCCTCCTTAATAAAGAAAATAAATAAATAAAAATAAAACACAAGCCCAGCCAAAGGAGAAGCCCACCAAGACTGCAGCCTGTACACACACTGCGCATGTCAATCTCCTCCTTGCCGCGTCAGCTTACCTTTTTCCCGCCTGCCAGTTTTATTTCCCACAAATCTTTATCCAGCTTTTTGATTTACTTTTGGTCAGAGGCTTATCCCTTCTTCTGCTCATAAAATTTAATCGTTACTATTTTTTTGGGCGGATTGAGGGGAATTGAAATGAATTTAATTTCCAGGATCTCAGCTTCCAGAGGCATATAAAAATGAGACAGAAAAATACCATAAGGGAGGGAGGAGGAGACGGCTGGAGAGAGAAAAATTGGGAAAGAGAGAAAATTGAGAGAAATAAAAATTTCAAAAGAAGATTTTTCAAAAAAAAAATTCTGAAAACCAGTTCATGTAATTTTGGTTCATCCTCGGTTCAGCATCGATAAACTTCCAATCAGTAATTTTCAGGTACGCCCTTGAGGGGGATTTGTTTATAAATAATTTTTTATTTATTTATTATTTTATGTATATAAAATATTATGTTACATATAAATGTTATTCGTAAATTTGTAAGAATAATTTGTATATTGTATTTTTTATTTTGTAAATAGATCTATTAATATTTTGTATTAATTTTTTTCCTTTGTTATGTTTTTGTACGTATGTAAATATTCTGTATGTATATTTCACTTTCTTTATTCTGTATTTAATTTTATATATTTTATATTTTTTTTGTGCTGTAATTTTATTCATATTTCGTATTTGATTTATTTTGTATATTGATGTTTTATTTTTTTTTATATGCATTCTGTATTTTATATTCTGTCTGCATGTGTATTGTATTGTATTGTACGTACATATATAATAATCTTCCTGTGAGAGTATATTTTGGATCCTGCAAGCATTTTGTGTCTATTAGATATATATATATTGTTGTACGCATATTTGACGGATGAGACTGGCCGCCCTGATGGCAGCAGGTGGCCATGTTATTTCCCCCTCCCCGGTTCAAACCACGCTGCCGGGCAAAGCTGCTTCTATTTTTATATTTATATATATTTTGTGTTATTTATTCTTATTATTGTTATTTTTCTTTTATATTCCATTTTATTTCATTTCATTTCGTTGGCTACTGTACATAATATTGTTAGCATTATCATTATTTTTATACATTATTATCATAATTACATATATTTATTTTATTTATCTTTGTATTTTGTACATATATTATATTAATTTATATGTATTTTATATGTATGCATTATATGTATTGGGTAATTATTGAATTGTGCATATTATATACACTGAGTGTTTGTATATATTGTATGTATTGTATGTTATGTACATAAACTGCATGTATTGTATGTATGTTGTGCTATGTATATGAAAGTATTATACTTGCTATGAAATGTGTAAATATTCTGTAAATGCAAATTTTGTATTCTGTGTGCGTCTGTCCATATTGTATATATAATTTTCTTGCATGCAATTTAATAAATGTGGTTGTTGCCTGGCTGGCGAGAGACGGGAGGCTTGTCTCTCTTGGCACCCGGGTTCGAATCTCATCAGGGAGAAGCTGCATCATTTTAATTTCATCTATTATTGGGCCATCTGCTTCAGCCTCCTTCTTTGGGCCGCCTGGGCCGCGTTTTGTTTATTTCCTTAGATTAGGTTTTTTAATTAGTCTCTTCTTTATTTTATAAATGTAATTTACCCTAACCAAATTTTGTTTTGCAGGATTCATTTATCTAACACATTTGTTTAATTTTTTGGATTGATTAACAAAATTATTTTGCAGGATTTATTTATTATTCCTAGGCTTGTTTAGGTTAGAGGAAATGTATAGGGGTGTATGGAAAAAGGGTTGTAATTTTTAATTTAATTATTTTATTTTTCGTATTTTATTATTTTTATGGATGCATGTAATTTATTATACGTGTGTGTTTAATAATGCATCGTGTGATAATACGGAATTTAATTAAACTCGGTAATGCGCTTAACGAACAAATCACAATAGTGGAGGCCGGCTTTCATGCCGGGCGGCATGGGTGCCTAACACCTTCCCATTGCCGTACCTGACTCTCCGAACCCGACCCATTGGGCAGGTGAGGGGTAGTTGGGTCCTTTGCAAGGGATCCATAAATCGCCCATCCTCACAGATGTGTACTTTCCCGAGGTTACTCCCGGGTGGCGACTCCATAGACTCCGTAACGGGCCACAAACCCGTTATACGCTCCTCTTGACCACGTATAGGGTGGTTAAACAAGAGTGGTAAGTCTGTCCTCGCTTGGCGTGGCAAAAACCGGCGCCACAGAGAGATTCCTTAAATGCTGTAACAGGTTCTAAGATGACTCAGAGGATAATTAAAAAAATTTAGTTAATAAGACAATAGATAAGATAAGCCCACGATCACTAAAAGAGCCATATTGATAGGACACATAGGGAGATAGATTTTTAGGTTGGAGATAAGGTATTCTTGAGAGTTACTCCCTATAAATATGTGTTAAGATTTAGTAAAAAAGGGAAGTTGGTTCCTTATTTCATTAGTCCATTTAAATTGTTGGAGAAAATAGGCAATGTTGCATACATCTTAGTTTTACCTACTAGTATAGATTTAATCAATAATGTCTCATATGTATCTCTTTTAAAAAAGTATGTAAGGGACAAGTCTGGAGTTAGTTGAGAATTTGAGTTATCAGAAAAAGTCAATTCAGATTTTAGATAGTTGAGTTTAAATTTTGAGGAATAAGGAGATATGTTTGGTTAAAGTGTTATGAAAGTATTAGAGATATGAGAAGGCCACTTAAAAGATAAAATCTGAGTTTAAAGAGAGATTCATAGAGTTGTTCAAATAATTTCAAAGATAGAATTTTTAATAGATGAGGAGAGTAAAACAACCGAGGTTTAAATAATCTTTTAGGCCAAAAATTAGGGATAAAAGTGAGATTTTATGGTGAGAGAATTGACTAAAGAATGCTCAAGGATAAAATACTCACTTAGGGCCTTTTTGTGGCATATGCATATGTTTATTTAAGAGACTTTTGAATGTGCAATGTAAAAAAGTGTAAAATCTAGGATTTTCGTCAAGCATAATCATACGTCCGTAAGACATATGACTGTGCATCCTTTCAATTTCAGTGTAGTTTTATAAAACAAGTTTTTCTCATTTTTTCAGATACAAATTTACCCTAAGAGAGTTATGAGAGGGCAACTAAAACTTAAGACTTGAGCTAGAGATTGAGATTAAGCTAGAGAGATAAAGATTATTCACAAGCTAGAGGCAAGTGTTTTCTTACATTTTTCCTTATTTTCTAAGCATGTATTCCCTATTTTTTGACATGATGATGCAGGTGATAGTAATGATTTAATGAAGTTTGTTTGCTTAGAAAAATGTTTGATACGTACATGTTTTCATATGAAGATTTAATGGTTATATTGAATTTTATGATGAGATTTGATGTTATTGATGAAGATAATATATGCAAAAGTAGCATATTGATCATATATTATTATTTAAATAAGTTTGGTTATGGTTTGACTGAGTTTATTTATGGATTTGTAGTGTCAGCCACGATTTTGTAGAAGTAGAGCATAACATATAATCGTATTTTCAATAAAGCACATTGTAAGACACCTCAGAAGGGTATTACTGTTCACTGATTAATATAAAATAATAATAAATAAATCAAGAAAATATGGTCAATAATACCCAACCGAAATGCTTAAACTGAACTGACATATCGCAGCGGAAAACTCATGGTATAAATGTATACATACATATACATGCCCAAATAAAAACTGTATTATATGAAAATATTTGCGGAAAAACATATACGTGTGCATACAAATAAAACTGAAGCATAATGGATCCCAAACGGCAGCCAACTCCTCCTCCCAGCTCCCAAAACTTACCTGCAAAAGAAAGGAAAGTAGGGAGTGAGTGATAGAATCACTCAGTAAATACTTCATATCCTCAGACCCTAAACCCAATCCTTCTTGAAGGATTGCCATCTCAACTCAAACAGAACAGGCTATACTGACATCATGCTCTGGCATTCTCATCTTCTACAGACCGGATACTATCTCATATCGGATTGTAAAATACGTATATGCGTATACGTAAACAACCTAGAGTGAAGAGTAATCCGAGCGGTCAAACTTGACTCACTAATCTTTGTTACTGAAGATCATTATCTTTACTGCTCTGATACTGTTATTGTTTTCTGAAGTTCACGTGTCATTACGTGGCTTTTCATGTTCTGATGTTCGTGTCTTTTATACGTTTCATATTCTGTTCATTTACTGTTTCTTACTGTTTTATCATTCTCTGAATGATATGTTGATGTGTCATATAACAATGACATGATATGATAACATGATGAAATCATAACTAGGCCTAGGCCTGTATGTTGAAAGTAGTTTTCTGAAAACTGTTCATGAAAACTGCTGTTGGATCCTAGGATCCCATATCTGAAAATCATATAAAAGCTTTACCTGAAAGCTGTGCTAAAAACTGTGTACCCTGGGGTACATGCTATGCTGAAAAGTGTGTTGTGCAGATTGATGAATACAGGGATTCGACACCTTGACCATGTGAGTTTCCTCTGCAAACACGCGCCACAAACTGTATGGACCACGTGATGCCATCAGGCTTGGGCCTGGAAACTGAACTGATCTGATCTGAGTGTCTCGCGCTATAACTGCATCTGACCTTGGGATCAGGAAACCTAAATTGCTAGCTGAGCAACCCGACAGATGCCAATACATAGGGCTAGTAATGAGCATATAGCTCATGGTGCTACGGGTGCTGAAACTCACAAGTGCCCCCTCGTATTCACCCCTAAAATCCATGTTTTACATCTGAAAACATGAATTCGGATCCTTAGATCCATTTCTGAAAACACTGTATGGCATGCCATGCTATGCTGTATGTATGATACATCATGTATTCTTATTTGAGCTCATTTTACTGTTTTCTATCTATTGGATAGGGTTTACTATGCATATTTCTAATTCTAAGCTTTTTTTTTTTTCTCTTTTCTGCCTAACGCACGGGCATGCATAAGCTCGCACGGGACCGTGACCCAATCGTGCGTGTGGTCGTGCAAGGTTCTGGAATTTCAAGCATTTTTCTCATTTTCTCTTGGTGCACGGGCATGCATAAACTATGCACGGTCGTGACCCTTCAAATTAGGTCATGCACGGGCACGTAAACACGACCGTGACCATGTAGATAACGCAGTATACACGGGCGTGTGCCTCAGGTGCACGGGCATGTGCCCTGCTCTACACCTCCATGACTGTCTAGAATCAACTCGATTCCGACCAAAATCACGTACCAAATGCAAATTAAATATATCTCACATGCACAACACTTCAAATAAGCATGATAACACTTCCAGCAACTTCAAATCTCAAGCACATCATTCAACCCAATCTCAAAACATATATAAACACATATTCTCACTCATCACATGCATATAAGCATCAATCATCAACATAATCATCTCAAATCATCATCAGCACACAAGGAAAGCATCACAAGCATGCTGGAAACAAATTTCATGCCTCAAACAAGCATCAAACATACTGAAAACGCAAGGGAAAGAGGAAGGAAGCACCTACCTCTTAACATGCTCTCTCTCAAGAAGAACACAAGATCAAGTTGGATTGGATGGTCCTAGAACCTACTCTCCACTTCTAGGGTTGAGGTTCTCTGAAATTGAAAGGAAACTTTGGGTGAAAATGAGTTTGAAAACGGATAAACGCGACTTAAAACCAAGACAGTTGGAAAAATGTGCATGCACGGGTGTGCACCTCTCATGCACAGTCGTGCATCCCGGGAAAATTACAAAAATGTCATTTTCCTGCGCTCGCATGTAAATCCTCCCAAACGGATCCATGCACAAGCTACCAAACTCTAGGAAAAGCTCTATTTCACCCCAAAACTTACTCATAACCCTAGAATACTCAAAAATCTCAATCTCACCCCCAGATTAGAAACTGAAAAAACCAAACTAACCCTGGGATGTTACAATCTCTCCCTCTTATAAGAATTCCATCCTTGGAATTACCTGAAAAGCTCTGGAAACTGATCTCTGATCTCATATTCCAATTCCCACGTTGACTCTTCCAAGCTCTGATTCCTCCACAGAACTCTGACTAATGGAATCTCTTTATTTCTTAGCACTTTAACTCTTCTGTCTATTATCTGAACTGGCTTTTCTTCATAACTGAGATCTTCAGCCAATTCCAACTCTGGAAGCTCTAGCACATGAGAAGGATCTCTGATGTACTTCCTCAGCTGAGATACGTGGAAGACATCATGGAATCTGTCCATACTGGCCGGCAATGCCAATCTATACGCAACTGGGCCTACTCTCTCCAGGATCTCATAAGGTCCAATGAACCTTGGGGCCAACTTGTCCTTCTTGCCAAATCTCAAAACATGATGGTAAGGAGCAACCTTTAGGAACACGTAGTCCCCAACCTCAAACTCTAACTCTAATTCCTTACGTCTCACATCTGCATAACTCTTTTGGCGATCCTGGGCCTGCTTCATCCGCTGCCTGATTACCCTGATCTGCTCGATCATCTGCTGAGTCATCTCTGGACCCACTACTGCTGATACTGAGTCTCTCTTTCTAATCTCATCCCAGTGCAAGGGATATCTGCACTTTCTACCATACAATGTCTCAAATGGAGCCATCTGAATAGTTGATTGATAACTATTATTATACGCAAACTCCATCAATGGCAACAAATCAACCCAGCTGGTCTGGAAGTCTAAGCAACAAGCTCGTAACATATCTTCTAGATACTGATTCACCCTCTCTGTCAGACCATCTGACTAAGAATGATAAGCTGAACTGAAATGTAAACGAGTCCCAAGTACTCTCTGCAAACTCCTCCAGAATGCTGATAAGAACCTGGAGTCATGATCTGATACAATCGCTCTGGGAACTCCATGTAGTCTTACTATCTCTCTGACATACAACCGACCCAACTGATCAGTTGACATGCCATCTCTGACTAGTAGAAAGTGAGTAGATTTACTCAATTTGTCCACAATGACCTAAATACCAGTAAATCTCTCTCTGACTCTGGGTAATCCGGATATAAAATCCATAGAAATGCTCTCTCATTTCCACTCAGGCACACTCAATGGCTGCAACAACCCTGATGGTCTCTGATGCTCGGCCTTAACCTGTTGACACACCATACATTTGGCCACGAAATCGGCTATATCTCTCTTTATTCCTGACCACTAGAAGTTTCTCTTTAGATCTTGGTACATCTTGGTACTGCCCGGATGAGCTGAATACACTGAACTGTGGGCTTCTGACAAGATTCTCTGCCTCAAATCTGAGTATTCTAGAACACACACTCGGCCCCTGAATCTTAGAATCTCATCTCTGATCTCAAAATCTGGCACTAAACCCTCTGACACTCTCTGTACCATCATCTGTACCCACTGATCTGATCTCTATGCCTCTCTGATCTCATCTGACAAAGTAGACACAATCTGAAGTCTTGAAAACCCAGCTAAAACAATCTCTATCTGCTCTCTGATAACTTCACTATGAAGCTCACTCTGAACAGATAAACTGGACAAGATAACTCTGTGACTTAAAGCATCTGCAGCCACATTTGCTCTGCCCGGATGGTATCTGATCTCGCAGTCGTAGTCCTTGACTAACTCCAACCACCGTCGCTGTCTCATATTCAATTCCTTCTGGGTGAATAAGTACTTCAGGCTCTTGTGATCTAAGAAAATGCAGCATCTGACCCCATACAAGTAGTGCCTCCAAATCTTCAAAGCAAAAACAACTACTGCAAGCTCCAAATCATGAGTAGGGTATCTCATCTCATGATCCTTCAATTGCCTGGAAGCATAGGCAATTACCTACCTACTTGCATCAGCACTGCATCAATCCCTTGGTACGAAGCATTGGTGTAGATCTCATAATCCAATCCCTCCTGAGGCAAAGCCAACACCGGCGCACTAGTCAATCTCTTATTTAACTCTTAGAATCTGGTCTCACACAACTCTGTCTATACAAACGGATTTTCTTTCCTAGTCAACATTGTCAAAGGTCTTGCCAAGCTGGAAAACTCCTGAATAAACCGTCTGTAGTAGCCTACAAAACCAAGAAACTACGGACCTCTCTAACTGTGCTTGGCTCGGCCAACTCAAAATAACCTCAACCTTAGTCGGATCAACTGACAAACCCTCAACTGATATCACATGTCCTAGGAATACCACACTATCAAGCCAAAATTCACGCTTACTGAATATGGCATACAACTGTCTATCTCTCAATCTCTACAGCACAAATTTGAGATAATCCACATGCTCCTCTACACTCCTCGAATAAACTAGAATGTCATTGATAAACACAACAACGAACCTATAGAGACAATTATGGAATACACGGTTCATCAAATCCATGAAAACCGCTGGAGCATTCGTCAACCCAAATGGCATCACCACAAACTCGTAGTGGCCATATCTGGTCCTGAAGGTAGTTTTCGGTACATCTCTGTCAGTAACTCTGACCTGGTGGTATCCTGACCTCAGATCAATCTTCGAAAAGACTGATGCCCCACTGAGCTAGTCAAACAAATCAT
This sequence comes from Anacardium occidentale, assembly GCA_026122585.1. Classification (NCBI taxonomy): domain Eukaryota; kingdom Viridiplantae; phylum Streptophyta; class Magnoliopsida; order Sapindales; family Anacardiaceae; genus Anacardium; species Anacardium occidentale. The sequence continues at coordinate 102,519 of JAJEJH010000352.1, read as the reverse complement.
CTATCCTCGGTAATGGGTACTTGTTCTTCACTGTAGCTTTATTCAGTTCTCTATAGTCAATGCACATTCTCATGGAGCCGTCTTTCTTCTTTACAAATAGGATGGAAGCACCCCACAGCGAATAACTCGGTCGAATAAATCTCTTCTCTATCAGCTCTTGTAACTATTTCTTCAACTCCTGAAGTTTTGCGGGAGCCATTTTGTAAGGAGCTTTCAAAATCGGAGCTGTCCTTGGGAGTAACTCAATACTGAATTCAAGCTCTCTCTCTGGTGGTAACCCTGGTAACTCATCTGAAAATACGTCAAGAAACTCGCAGACGACTGCCACCTGCTCAACATTGGGTCCACTCACATCTCTGTACACCACATTAGCTAAGTAGCCAACACAACCCTTACTTAGCATCCTCCTAGCCTGAACACATGAGATCAACATAGTCTCCACTCTACCCTCTCCAAAGACAAACTGATCGGGGCCTAAGTGAAGCCTAACCTTTTTCTTCTGATAATCGATCTCTGCCCCATACCTAGCCAGGAAATCCATACCTAAGATCATGTCAAAATCACTCAACTCCAACATGATCAGATCTATCATCAGACATCTACCCGTCATCACTATCTCCTAATCAAATAAGAACTGGTCGCTATACTACCCCTCAAGAAATGAAACTATGGGTGGCACAACAATCAATCAAAATAAATAAAGGGGTGTCAAAGAAGAACAACTGACCAGTAACAGTATGTGGAGTGGCCTCTGCCTACTCCTGCCTTATGGCATACACTCTGGCTCGACCTCCACCTCTACCTGAAGGCCCTGCACCTCCTCCTGGTGCACTAGCTCCGCCACTACGACGACGATCAGCTCCTCCAACTGAACCGCCTCCACCTCTGAAGAAGCCTCCTCTATCTCTGCCAGAACCAGGCCTACTGGAACCTGCTACACCTGCTCCACCAGATTCACCTCTCGCTGGACACTCAAATATCTTATGCCCCAGTTGACGACATCCGAAACATACTGGCTGACCAATCAGGCACTCACCACTGTGCCTCCTGCCACATCTAGGACAAACTGGTGGCTGCCCTCTTGTCCTCTGACGCTGAGTACTATTTCCTGATCTCCTCTGCTGCATAGGCCTCTTGCCTCTATCTCTGTCACTGCCTCTCTCAGGCTGTCCAGAAAACATACCCATCCTCTGTAGACACATCTCTGATCTGGTCGCTCTCTCTAGAGCGTCACTGAATCTTTGTAGGGGATGGTCACCTGTCAGAACATCTCTAGGTATAACTAGATACAAACCATGAATAAATTTCTGAACTCTGTCAGCTTCTGTACCCTCTAAACTCGGAGTAAATCTGGCCAAAGCATTGAACCGGATAGCATACTCTCTGAGCGAACTCGAGCCCTGCTGCAACTCAATGAACTCTTGAGCTCTAGCATACATGGTCCTTAGGCTCCTGAACTCACTCTCAAACATGGCCCGAAACTCTTTCTAAGACAATGACTCCTCATCCACTGTAGTCCTCGGAGATTCCACCATGACCTCGCATCACCTCTGAACATGAAGACTGCATATCTGACCCTCTCCCGATCAGACATGGTGAACAGACCGGTCACACTCTCAACCGCCTCTATCCACTCTTCGGCTACTACCGGATCTCTACTGATCATAAACTTGGGATCCTGGTGAATACCCGGTAGACTGTAGATGAGATGAACTCTCTCTGAACCACTGGTGCTTACTGTATCAAACCCAGAACTCTGTCTCTGATACTGCTGATACTGACCCATATCTGGCCACTGACCACTCATCTGCTCAGGATGATCTTGCCTCTGAAACTCATACTATCTTCTTCTTGGCCTCTAATAGGTATCCTCTCTGCCATAACCCTGCTCATCGCCTCTGACTGGCTGCTGAGGCCTCTCTGTCATCATTTCTTTGAAGATCTGCCTGACATCCTTTGCCCTAAGGGCACCACGGGCAGCCTGCAAACCTCATCTACCACCACTTCCACTAGACTGCCCAACTGAGGCACTATCCTCATCCTGGGATGATCTAGGAACACGGGCTCTCCTATCTCTCTTATCTGAAGAATCACAAAACATTAGGGTCAACAAAACAAAACAGATACTACTGTACTTACACTGAGAGGAAGACGAGCTCTGGCTGTTGGGATACGCTGAAATACATACATATACATCTTGAAAACAATGCAATTCACACACATGCACACAGTTTCCCGCTTTGATATGGCTCTGATACAAAAAATGTAAGACACCTCAGAAAGATATTACTGTTCACTGCTTAATATAAAATAATAATAAATAAATCAAGAAAATATGGTTAATAATACCCAACCGAAATGCTTAAACTGAACTGACATATCGCAGCAGAAAACTCATGGTATAAATGTGTACATACATATACATGCCCAAATAAAAACTGTATTATATGAAAATATTCGCAGAAAAACATATACGTATGCATACAAATAAAACTTAAGTATAATAGATCCCAAACGGTAGCCAACTCCTCCTCCCAACTCCAAAAACTTACTTGCAAAAGAAAGGAAAGTAGGGAGTGAGTGATAAAATCACTCAGTAAGCACTTCATATCCTCAGACCCTAAACCCAATCCTTCTAGAAGGATTGCCATCTCAACTCAAACAGAACAAGGTATACTGACATCATGCTCTGGCATTCTCATCTTCTACAGACCGGATACTATAAAACATGTACATTTACATGCAAATAGAACTGAACAAGCATGCAAACTGAAGCATGCTACAAAACTAAAGCAAAATGGATCCCATACGGCAACCATCTCCTCCTCCCAGCTCCCAAAATACTGACCTATAAGAGAAAGGAAAGTAGGGAGTGAGTGATATATTGACCCAGTAAGCGTTTCCTATCTCTGACCCTAAACCAATCCTCCTCGAAGGATTACCACAATATCACATTCTGAAATAGTATCTATACACGGGAAGAAATCAAACTGGTTCTCACGAGTAATCATTTAATCTTAGCTTTTCATTCTGCTATTTATCTCTTTACTGTTCTGTTACTTGTTTTTTATAGTTCACGTATCATTACGTGGCTTTTCATATTCTGATGTTCTGATATTCGTGTTTTATTACATGATGTTTTATATCATGCTTATTTATTATTTCATTATTCTTACTGATCTTATCATTCTCTGAATGATATGCAGCTGTATATGTCATTTGAGAATGACATGCTATAAAACATGCTGAAATCATAGCTAGGCCTGGGTCTGTTTACTGAAAATTGATGTTAGATCATGAGATCTCATATCTGAAAATTGATATAAAAACTTATCTGAAAATTATACTAAAAATTGTGTACCCAAAGGTACCTACTGTGCTGCGTAAATTGATAAATACAGGGATTTGACACCCTGGTCATGTGAGTTTCTTATACAAACATGCACCATAAACTGTATGGGTCACGTGATGCCTCTAAATCTCATACTGAACTGAGCACCTCGCGCTATAAACTACATCTGATCCTCGGATTAGGAAAACTATAATCTACTAACTGAGCACTCAAACATATGCCAATACATAGGGCTAGTAATGAGCATATAGCTCCTGATGCAACGGGTGTGCTAAAACTCATAAGTGTCCCCTCGTATTCACCCTTAAAATCAATGTTTTTCTACTAAAAACATGAATTCGGATCTTTGGTTTATTTTTGAAAACTCTGTATGGCATGTCCTACTATGCTGTGTATATAATGCATCATTAATTCTTATCTGAGCTCATTTTATGGTGTTCCTATCAATTGGATAACTTTTACTATGCATATTTCTCATTTTATGCTTAATTTCTCTTTTCTGCCTTACGCATGGGCGTACCTGTCATGTGCACGGGGGTGCATGAGCTTGCATAAGACCGTGAGCAAGTCATGCATGTGGTCGTGCTTGGTTTTGTGATTTCTCTACATATTTCTCATTTTCTCTTGGTGCATGACCGTGATATGAACATGTATGATCGTGACCCTGTATTTTAGGTCATGCACAGCTATGTGAACATGACCGTGACCATGCAGAAATATAGTATGCACGGGTGTGTGCTATGCATGTATGGGCGTGCGTCCTGCTCTACACTAACATGACCTGTTGGAATTAATCTAAATCTCATCCAAATCTCATACTAAACTCAAATTAACCATTTTCCACATGTAAAACACTTCATATACACATGATTCATTCATCATAACTTCCAATCGCATAACCAATCATCCAACCCATTGCAAAGGCATGTATATACATGTATTTTCATACATAACATACATATATGTATCAAATCATCATTATCATCATCTCAAATCATCAAACATGTAGGGAGAACATCACAAGCATGTTGGAATCATACTTATACACATCAAAGCATGCATCAAACACACCAAAGAAAGAGGGAAATATGTAAGAAACACTTACCTTTAGACATGCTTTCTCTCTCAAAGAGATCACAAGCTCAAGCTGGATTGGATGGTCTTAGTTGCTGCTCTTCTCTTCTAGGGTTAATATTCTCTGAAAATCAAATGGAAACTTTGGGTGAAAATGGTTGAAAAACTGGATAAACTTAACTTAAAACCAAGACGGTTGAAATATTACGCACGCACGAGCGTGCACCTCACATGCACGGTAGTGCATGGTAGAAAAATTGTAAAAAAGCCATTTTCCCGCGCTCGCATGCAAATCCTCTCAACATAATCCATGCACAAGCCACTTAACTCTAGAAAAACATCTATTTCACCCCAAAACTCTCTCACAACCATAGAATTCTCATCAATCTCAATCTAACCCCATATTAGAAGCCTAAAAGACAAATCTAACCCTGGGATGTTATAATAGTTTAGGTTCGGTTTGTGTTTGTATTTAAATTTAAACAATTTATTTCAGACTTATTCGAACTAAACTTAAAAACAAACCTGAAGATATGGTTTTTGACCAAGCTCATTAAAGAGAGTGTTGGTTGTGCATTAATTTTCAGTGTGTTAATCGTGTATCAATTATAATTGAACTCACACAACTAGGGTGTTGAATCATTGTATTCATTAGTTTGATCAGAACAATAGTTTTCAGATAGAGCTTTCATATATGATTTATGTAAAAGAGAAATTTTAAGACATGATTTATTATAGGATCTTCGAATCATAGCAAATATTTAAATTTTTTTTTTTTAGGAAATAGACCTAAAGACCAAGAAATGAGTTTCAGCATACATCATATCATGACATACATAGCATGACATGAACCATAATAAAAATATCATGATAAGTACAAATTAAGTAAAGCTTATAAGATTAAAAAAAATAAAAATAGGTAAGATAATAAGACAATATATAAGATAAAAAATATGATAAGACATTGAAGTTAAAAGGATAGGAACATGTTTGTGGGTAGAGATTAAAGATGTTTATTAAGTGACTCATCACTTATTCTCCAAAATTTTTCTTGGAGATCCAATGCTTTAGCTGTTGAGATGGGACATAAGATGGCTATGAAGTTTTAGGATAAGGTTTTCACTCATATAAATGACATGTAGTATTATACTTTTGTTCACATGATATGTACAAGCCAAGTGTATATTTTGTACAATTTTAGATGATGTTTCAAACTCTATCATATAATACTAACAAATGATATTTTCATTATAATGCATGTTGTATAATGTATTTTATTTATAATTTAAAGTTTTTACACACTTGTATATTTAAGTATGTGTGTGATGCTATTATATATTAAATGAGCAATTTATATGATAAAAAAAATAAGATAATACATAGTAGTCACATGGCACATCAAAATACACAAAAGTCTAACAATCTCCTTTTTTCGTTATTTGATAACAAAACAAACATAATAAATATTGAATTTGAAATCAAAATGAAGGTCAATAAATTCCCTTCAACAATTGCATATGATTGTGTTTACCTCTTACATGTTAAAAACTCCCCTTCTTTTGTCTATCACAAGCAAACATAGATATTTGATGAAGTAGACATGTGAATATAAAACCCTTAGTATGATAAAGTATCGGTTTACTTAGATAAAGTATTGTTTAACCTCTACATAGTAAAATATTAGTTTATCCACGAATGACACTTAAATTTATCAAAAAATTAAATGTACCAAGAAATAATATATAATAATCAAATAAATAAATTTTTGAGTTAGTGTTTGCATAAATACCTTGAAGTAAAGAACTTTTTTCTTTGAATTTGAAATCACTATGTTGAAATTTTAGAGAGCGTATGAAAGTAAGAATATTTAAAGTTTGTAGGGTTTGGTTTTGATTTTTTTTTTATAGGTAAATATAATAACAAAGACGCGCATCAAGGAAAGGCAATAGAAACAACCAACACCTACATTGGTTGCCACCTACCAAGCTAGCAAACAATTAAAAATGAATGTGACAGCTCAAAACCCTAGGACCAAAAACAAAGACTAGCAAACTATTCATACCATAAGACAAACCCTTAGAACCAAAAAAGGAAAAAACAAGAGAAAAAAGGCAATCAGCCAAAAGAGCATTTCTTGAGTTTCTATTTAAGCTCTTACAATGATAAGGCTCAAGAAAGCTCCCAAGGATCTAAAAATACTACCTAAAATAAAAAAACCCACTTTAGTACGACTAATCCATAGAAAACCAAACTAGCCAATAAGAAATTAGTAATCATCTTTCCTAGCTTGATTTGTGATATGTATCCAAATCTGAATCCAAGTGTAATTTCAGAAACGTCATCACCAATTCAGGCATTGATGCCTCTAGATTATCTCTTAAGCCAATACAAGCCTTTCAAGTGAGTGAAGCCTTCTTTTAAACTTTTATCCAAAAAATCTTTATGCTTGGATCACCCTCAAATTGGTGGAAGATTTCCTTTATGCTTGAGGTTTGTTTTCTTGCAAAAATTTTAGATTATTGGATGTTTTTAGTGCTTGAGCAATGCTAGATTTTTAGGGTGGAGTTGTAAGCCTTTTAGAATTTAATTTCGGAGCATTACAAACCTTTCAGTTCAGATCAATTTGTGAAGACTATCTTCTTCTTGAAGATGCATTATGCAAGGCCTTAAGCATTTGCTAACTTCTTATTATCATTGGATATATTGACGCTAGTTAACTTTGATGCTTTTTCTCTAACCACGTTTCTAATTCTTCCTACCATAACCTCATCACTTATTCCTTGAAAAAATTCGATCTTTTCTCTCTCTCTAAAGAATCTAAATCATATCTTCTAAAACCATTTTACACAACACATACTTTAGCTTCCCTTTTCTCAATCTACTAACATTGTCCCCAATATAATTAGCCTAAGGGATTTTCTATGGTTGAGCTCATTTACTTTAAGAATGCTTTCCCATACCCAGCAACAAATATCACAATGAAAAAAAAAATGATCAATTGTTTCCTCATCTATATTGCATTACACACAAGTTGCTTAGGAGCCCAAGCCAAACCTAAAAGCTTGTCCATAGTGGTTAATCTTTTTTTAATAACTAACCAAATGATCTAAGAGTCTTTTGGGATATGCTTCTTGAACCAAAATAACTCATGCCATGTTAATTTTTCCTTATTAATCGTAACCTCATCCTAAGCTATGTAAACTGTGAACTTGCTAGCTCAGTTTGTCAACTATATCATCCTATCCTATCCCTCCTTTTGGTGTGTCCTCCATGAAGTCTTTAATCTCTAATAATTCCTTAAAGTTTGCCAAAGGCCATTTCCAATTGCCATCCTCAACTATATCACTCACTTTAGCCTCTTTACCAAGCTTGGAATCATAAATAACCTATTCTCCAAATCTATTCAATTGAGGGGCCAAAGGGTGCCAATTATCATGCCAAAAGTGGGTGTTACAACTATCTCCTATTTGACTTTAATTCTTTGTCACAGCTCCTTTCTTAACATCAATTTTCTCCATGACCAACAACTATCATAAGTAGGTTTAACTTCCTAAAAATTTCTTCTTCTAAGTTGGTTTGCTTTAATCCAATCCACCTATATAGATGACCAATTAGGATGCACTATATACCAAACATGTCTTGCATTTGTTGTCTTGTTCCATTCTTTGTTTCTAACAAGCCCTAGGCCCCCTTCCCCCTTAGGCAAACAAATCTCCTCTCAAGCAACCTTAGCCTTATGTTTATTCATGTCATCATGCACTGAAGTTAAAGCTCCAAGGTTAACATCAATCTCCCTGAAGATATTGGAAGGGATAAAAAATAAAGAAGACCAATAAACTTAGACATGAAGAGTGTAGCCTTAACTAACACTTATTTACTTGCATAAGAAAAAAACTTACTCTTCAAAGAGGAAATTCTTCCTTGGATCTTGTTAAAAACAGACTTACACTTAACATAAAAGAGATTTTTTGAAACTATTTGAACTTCCAAGTATTTAAAAAAGAGGCTTGTATAAAAAGCGGGGGGTATTCAGTATTTTTGAATTTGTATTTAGTCATATCTGTGCAACCCCTAAAGAGTTAGTCAATTTCGTAATAACCTCCAAATTTTTGTCATTTTAGTTAACAACCTTATTATTAAAGGAAAATAAAAATATTACTATTATTTCTGAATTGAATTTCAGTTATTGTTTAAGCAAAATAAAAATCTGGCAATACAACATACGTAACATTTTGTCAAATTGAGTAGCTCCCGACAAGTTAGAAAACAAAATCCAAACCAAGAAAGCGCAAAGAACGTTCTCAAAGTTCTCAACCTTGTTTCGAAAATTTCCCGTCACTACGCACGTCTCTTACTGTTACTCTCCCTCTCAGTTCGGATCCTCTTAAATTTTCTTCATTCAATATACGATCTGAGTTTTTATCAACTGGGGTACGTCCTATTGAATCTTTTATTTTATGTTAAATAACCATCGTTGACTCCGTTTTCAACGCCTTGATTGATTAATTAATTGATTGATTCCAATGAATAATGGAGAGGGGACTCGTGAGAACGCCTCCGAATTCGCCTCTCCGGACGTTTTTGGTTCTTTCCCCCCAAAATCGGACGGTGGCGATGTTTCGCCCACGTCACTGTCTCAATACTCCTCGTGCGGGGAATCCGAGTTCGAGCGATATTTAAGCGCGAACTCGGTTATGGGCACACCCAGTGTGCGTAGCTTTCATTCTGCATCGTTGAACGATTACTTAGATTCTGAGTTTGGGTCTTCAAAGAGTCTTGGATTCGTGGATGATGTTAATTTTGGAAATTTTAGTTTGGATGGTGATGGAAAGGTTTCTATTTTAGGTGATCATAAAATTGAATTTTGCAAACAAAGAAATGATGATGAGGATGTAAAAATAGACAGTGGATTTAGTGGTTTGCAATTGTATGGCGATGGTTATAAGGGCAGAAATATTGACGAGGACATGGCAGTAGATAGTTGTGGAATGGTGAGTGGTGATGATTTTGCATTGGAATGTACTGTTAAGAATGTAATAACTGAAGGGAGTTGTGGTAATGTTGGTGGTGGTGAGAGGAATGTGAATGGCGTGGGAGATACTGCACATATTGGACAGGGTTCTTCACTTCAAGTGGATAATAAAGATAAGGGAAATTGCCAAGATGGGTTGAATTTGCAATTCAGTTTAGCGTTTGATAGAAGGGAGATGGAGCTGGAGGAAGATGGGACTTCTTCAAGATATGAGCACTCAGAAGGTGAGGATTCTATGTATAACTATGGTAGTGATGAGGAGAATAACAATAATTCATATTATCCGAGGAATGTAGAATACGTACAGGAAGCAAAACACGAGAAGGAAAATCCATTACTCATCAATTCACATGTCGCATTTGGTTCAGAAGATTGGGATGATTTTGAGCAAGAAGTAGCTGGAAGTAATATGTCTCCACTGATGTTAGATAAATTTCAGGAGATAAGAGAAGTGAATGTTGAAAGTGATAGGATTCTTTTTTATTCTGTGACCCCAATTGCTATTCCAAGTGATAGTCAGAAAGAGCAAAAAGATGACGAGATAGATGTACCTGGAGTCAGCAGAGAAGTCCAAGATGCTGATGATTCTGAAGAAAACGTTAATCAGACTGTTGTGAACCCTTGGTCTTGCTATCATGTTACTCTGAAGTCTTTGGAAGAAGAGAAAGACATTCCTGCAGTCAGTTATCATGTCCAAGGTACTGATGTTTCGGCAGAAAATTCCGAAAGCGCTTTCTCAGCCCTATCTAATTTTCCAAGATTTTCTGGTCTCAAAGAAGGTGTAAGTTCTGTTGCTAGAAATCAAGTGCAAAGGACAGAAAATACTGTAAGTTCTTCCCCAACTTCAATTTGTTTGCCAATATTTTCTGGTGTAGACCAAGATGTAAGAGATATATATGTTGCTAGTAATGAAGTTCTAGATGCTGATTATGTGACTATGTACCATAATAATGGCTCCCTTAGTAATGCTTTTGAGAGGGAGCAGAACCTAGTGGTTGAGAAGGCTCCCTTGAAAATGGGGTTGGACCCAATGGACTCTAGAATGGAAATCATTAATCAATATTTGAGTAACAAGGAACTGGTTACCACTGACAGTGGAATTTTGGAGAATGGAGAATATGGGTATTTTAAAGCACAATTCCTCCCATTTGCTGATGTTGCCGCAGATCAACCTTGTGCTCATTCAGAGGGATCTGCTATAATGTCAAATTCAGAATCCTTTGAAGGCCATGAACCAGAGCTATCCCTACCTCCAATTGGAAATATCTTGAATCCATCAAAGAATGCTCCAGCCTCAGCAGATCTTTTTGATGACCATCCCGCCTTGACCAAGGTCCGTACTTAGCATTGGGGCTGGATTTGAACCGAGCTGAACTCGAGCTGAGTCTTGCTCTAGCTTGGTTCGGCTAATAAGAAGTTGAGAGCTCGAGTTCAATGAGCTTGGCTGACACGAGCTCAAGCTCAGCTAACGAGCTTCCTAACGAGCCTGATAATGAGCTTTTTCATATAAACCACCAAGACGATGTCATTTTGATGCGTATTGGTTAAACCAACGTTTTAATCAATCCAAATTAAATTTCTCAAGCAGCTCATTTCAAACTTGAGCTCGAGGAAGATCAGCTTGAATCCTTTCCTACTTAGTATTGATCAATAATTTTTTTGTTTATCTAATTTTCATCTTTTTCCAGTTTTTGGTATCCCATTGTTGGTGATTTTACCTTTCTATTTTAATCATTTATAAGACTAAGCCCTACTTATTTGTGTATATATAGGTTTTATACTAAGAAACTTTCCCTACAGCTAAGCAACCACCATATTTGGTGAAGCATAGTGTTAGCTCTTCATTTGACATCTGTTTATTTCTGTCGCTTTTAATTTGCTTGTTTTCTTATCTCTATACCATAATATATTGCAGAAAGAGAATCTTGAGTTACATGATTTTTATGACTAGGTTGTTAACGAGATGGAAGAAATTTTACTTGACTACAATGAGTCCACTGGAGCTAGGTTCTCTCAGGGTAACCAGATCTTTAAATCTCAAGTTTCTTTACCTCTGAGAGATGGTGGCTCCACTGCTTCTACTTCTGGCACAGATGATGCTTATCCACTAACTGCACTCCTGCAGAAAATTGATGGAGTTGAAGTGGTAGGTGCCAAGCAGAAGAAAGGTGATGTTTCACTCGGTGAAAGATTGGTTGGAGTGAAGGCATACACTGTTTATAAAATAAGAGTATTTAGCGGAAGGGATCAATGGGAGGTTGAACGCAGATATCGTGATTTCTTTACTCTCTATCGTCGCTTGAAATCATTTTATGCTGACCAGGGCTGGATTCTCCCTTCTCCCTGGTCATCTGTTGAAAAAGAATCTCGCAAGATATTTGGAAATGCATCTCCTGTTGTTGTTGCTGAGAGAAGTGTTCTCATTCAAGAGTGTTTACAATCTGTCATCAATTCCAGTTTCTTTCCCAGCCCTCCAGGTGCATTGATTTGGTTCTTTCTTCCACAGGCATCATTAGTCAGTTTCCCTTTTTCAAATACGCTGGTTTCTCAGTCCACATCTTTTACTAGAGGGTTAGATGCACAAAATGTTTCTCCTTTAGGGAAGACCATATCTCTTATTGTTGCAATTCAGCCACAAAAATCCATGAAACAGATGCTAGAAGCACAACACTTTACTTGTGCTGGATGCCACAAACATTTTGATGATGGAATGACTCTAATACAAGACTTTGTTCAGACTTTTGGGTGGGGAAAACCTCGACTTTGTGAATACACTGGTCAGTTTTTCTGTTCTACCTGCCATACAAGTGACACTGCAGTCTTGCCAGCAAGGGTGTTGCATCATTGGGACTTCACACGATATCCAGTTTCTCAATTGGCTAAATCATACTTGGATTCTGTATATGATCAGGTAATTGTAGACCAGCTTTTATTGTGTTAACAATATCAATATTTATATGGTAGATTTGATTATATAGAAGCGCTGATGTTGTACAAGACGTGGCATAACTAAGAGGCTATCTTTTGTTCTATCACTTAACTGTCATCGTACTTATTGACTTGCAAATACAATGCTGATGGAACCGGGGAGCCCCTTGTTGCTATGCCTGAAAGCTCTAATTCAAATATTGACCATAGTTGAGATTTGCAGACCATAAGAATGGAAAACGAAAGAAAAAATGTATTGAAAATGCCTAATGGCAATGCCTACACTAAAATTATTGACTGAAAATCAGGATCAGTTGACGAGTAAAAGTCTAAATATGGACCCCGTTCTTCACTGGTCATATCTGTTGGATTATTGTCTCTTCCCATCCCTAATAAACCCAAAAAAGGAAAGAATGAAAGAAAGAAAGATGGAAAAAGGGAATAAAAAAGATCTGTTAGCTGAGTGAGGGCTCATAAACTTAACCTTTGAACCTATTTTATGCTGAAGGAAATGTGAGATAGCTTCTTGTAGCTAGATGGTCAAAACTATATATATATATATATATATTTATCTTGGATCTGTTTTAGATTCTTTTGTATATTTCTTTTTTCCAACCTGGACCACTCTTCAAGTAGCTTTGTATGTAGTAAGATGAAACATTCCCGTGTTTAAATTTCACCACTTCATGCTTTACAGATTCAAGTTAACATCTCAAGGTTTACCTAATTCTTAGTCGAGACTATTGATGATATATATCTTTTTATTCTTGCAGCCCATGCTTTGTGTAAGTGCAGTTAATCCTTTTCTGTACTCAAAGGTCCCATCGCTACAGCTTGTAATGGGTGTAAGGCAAAAAATAGCAGCCATGCTTCCATTTGTTCGCTGCCCATTTCGTAGGTCCATCAACAAAGGACTTTGTTCTCGAAGATATCTTCTTGAAAGCAATGACTTTTTTGCACTCAGAGACCTCATTGACCTTTCCAAAGGCCCATTTGCTGGTTAATTTTAATCAATAGCTTCTTTTTATGTGTTTAGTGTGTTACTTATGGTTTATAGGCTTATACTAAATTTTATGACTATGCTTTTTCTCGGAGTCGCTATCACCTGAATACTTTTCCTGTATTTAGGTTTGTTACCACACTTAAGTTTAGTTGTGCTCTGTGAAACTAAATGGCCCTTTGAAATAAGTACTTCTATTAGCAATTTGTTGAATTTTCTGAAGAGCTGATTGGCCCCTATAGAGAAGAGGGTAGCCTTCAAGTATAATCTGCACCATATATATGTTGAATCTGTAGTTGACTGAAATGAAAATGTAACTCTTGTGGCAGCACTACCTGTGATGGTTGAAAATGTTTCAAGGAAAATCCTGGTGCATATTACCGAGCAATGCCTTATATGTTGTGATGTTGGTGTCCCTTGCAGTGCTCGACAAGCGTGTAGTGACCCATCTTCTCTCATTTTCTCTTTCCAGGTAAATATCCATACAATGGCATAGTCGCCACTAGTAAGGATATTTGATTGACTGGTAAAAAGAATTACCGCTTCGCCATTTTTTTGGTCAACAACATTCGTTGTCACAAACTCATCTTCTGGTCTCTGTCCTAAGCATTGCAGGCACAGTGCATTTACATTTGCACATGTCATCTTACTAAGTTCATTGGAGCTTGAGCTTTTGAAATTCAATTTTGAATCAGTTAGCACTAGCACCAGAGATTTATATGCTACAATTAAGGTTTCCGTGTAATATTTTCGTTTGCATAAAATTTGTTGGTCTATATTCTGCATGTTTTACATCAGAAAGTTTAAAATTGTAATATTATAGTTTATTACTCAACTATTTTATTTTCTTTTTTGTTTTGAGCTGACAGTGTAAAATAATCAACAGGAAGATGACATTGAAAAGTGTATATCTTGTGAAGCAGTATTCCATAAGCCTTGCTTCAGAAAGCTGATAGACTGCCCTTGTGGGGCAATCCTGGGGATGAATGAGGCTGCAAATTCCACCAAAAGAGTTAGCAGCAATGCAGTTGATGAGATTAATGGAGCATTGACCACATTGGGGAAGAAACAAGCATCTGGTTTATCTGTAGGACTCCTCTCTGGACTCTTCTCAAGGTCAAAACCAGAAAAAAGGGAGCATAAAGACTGTGACAATGTTATTCTAATGGGTTCTCTCCCAAGCACTATGTAAATATCTGTAATTTTAATGTATCATTTGTATTTTATCTTGAACTGAAAATGTCAATAGCATTTGTTACGCCTTTGAGGTATATACTGCAATAATTGAATGAGGCCTATCTTGTTAAGGCTTGCAATCAAATTCGGAGGTGAGGATTGTTTTTTTATTTTTATTTTTGGGGTGTTTTTGGTTTGAACGAACGTAATAGACAAATCAGAGTGTCAACTGTTTCCGGTAATCACTCAATATGATGTCCTAGTTTTAGTTCTTGTATTGTAAGGGATAAAAATGTTTTTTTGCCTCATATTCTGATAAGCACATGAACACTACGGAGCAGAACTCAATACTTGCAGGCTACCGATTATTGAAATTGCGGAGCAATATAGGTATAAATCCTTTTCCTACATTAGAATCCATTGAATTATCATTCATTTTTTTTGTTTTGACAAAAGAATTAGGTTTGATTCGGTTAACTAGTAATTAATTCAAACTTTTCTTTTTATGTTGGGGTGGAAAGATAGAACCACTCGATAGAACCACTATACTATCAATATAATGAAGCTTTGATCCTATTAAGTACATTAGAGCGGATAGCGGGAATCGAACCCGCGTCTTCTCCTTGGCAAAGAGAAATTTTACCATTCGACTATATCCGCTTTTTTCGTTGAAATGTCTAGATAATATTTATCCAGAGTTAGGCCAGATACTCTCTGCAGGGTGATTGCATCAAATTCCACCACCAAACTAATTAAAACCAATTTCATTTATTTATTTCTATTAATATATTAATATTATTTATTATTAATTAGATAATTTGAATAAATAGATTCTAGTTGGTATTTTTGTGCAAGTCTAGCCTTTTATTCTGAAAAAATAAATGAGTTTTCGTTTGTTTAATTACTTTCTTGATGGATGATCCTGGAAAAAAAGACAAAAGAAAAAGGAAGAAAAGAAAAGCTTTGGCTGATCGTAATTTAAAAGCACAAGAATATCAAATAGTTTGTCAGCCCTTAATATGATATGAATTTGAATCATCGAATCATTAGGGCTCTAACCGTTCGGTGTCGTATGGTAATAACGGTTAGGATAATAGTGAAAAATGCACCGTTCGATCAAAGTGCAGCGCATTATCCTTTCAAACTTCTATTTTTGGGTGTTTTTCTCATTGACCTGTTGTCATTTTTTTTTCGGGTGTTATAAATATTAAGAATGTTACCGTGGTGTTAGTTATGCAGAGTCAACTGAATGAATTGTTTTTAAAAAGAGTAGAACATGTTGATGTAGTGAATTATACATGAAAGAAGCATACCGTTCACCTTATTCTTCTGTAGATTTTGTGACTCTATACACTTTCCCTCCAAAAATATGCTATTTTCTTGTGAATTTTGTATCATAGTATGCCAATAGGAGTCAAAGTATTCATTCCTAGCACAACAATCGATGAGATTAAAAGCATGATTGGTGGGTTAAGCAAGCAACACTCGAAAATCTTCACCAAGCAAAAGATGATGGACCTAATAGAGGAAGGAACTACCATGGGATTAAGTCAAAAATCACCATGGGGCAGATCTACTAAATAAGAATTTCCAAGGTTTAATGGAGAGAACCTTGATAGCTGGCTCTAGGGCTAGATTCGAATCGAATCAAACACAAACAGACATATATTCGTGTTCGAACTCGTTTCGTATTATTCGAATTTGGATTCGTATTCGTATTCGTCGAATATTATATAGCAAAGTCCGTATTCATGTTTGGTTCGTATAACTAAGTTCGTATTCAATTTGTATTCGTATTCGTATTCAGTTCGTATAATTCGATTTTTTATTTTTTAAAAATTATAATGAATACAAATAATTAATAAAATATGATTAAAACAATTTTATTTTAAGTCCGGGTTCGTATTCGTGTTCGGTTCGTATTCAAACTCATGTTCGTTGAATTTTAAAATTACAGTTCGGGTTCGTATTCGTGTTCAAATTCGTTCGTTCGTTTTGGGTTTATTCGAATCGAATTCAAAAACGAATCTAAACATATTCGGTTCGAATCTAGCCCTAATTGGCTCCTTCAAGCAAAATATTTCTTCGAAGTCAACAGCACAACACCAAAGAATTTGGTGAAGGTGATTGCCTTTTATTTGGATGCAAATGCAGTATAGTGACATCAAGGGTTTATCAAGTTCAGAGGCAACTAAGCAATGACATGGAAGGAGTTGGTCCCCTTCAACACTATTTAGGTGAATTTGACGAGTTATATTTGGGAGCTCAAATTAGACAAGATTAGACTCTTGGCCATTTTTTGTCTACATTGATTGATGTCTTATAAATGTCAATCAATATGTTTAAACTAAAAACCTGGAAATCAAGGTGACTGTGATGAGAGATCAGCCTAAACTAATCATTGAAACAACTTAACTAGGACTAGCCTCACCTAATAAGAACTTCGTTAATTTCCATTCTTCAAGCACTACACCATATTATACCATGATCGTAAAAATCAATTCACTGATAGGGTTATAACCTACATTAACTATACTTAGGCTCCCAAACAATTGACCACTATAAAATAATAAACCGTTAATTAATAAGAAGTTGGATGAAAGAGGGGCCAAAGGCCTTTACTTTTGGTGCAATGAGAAATACACTTTTGATCGTAAATGCAAAAAGAAATAACTATATACTCTCTAATTAGAGGCTGATATAGGAGAAGATAAGGAATTGGAGAGGAGACTGAAAAGGAAGAAGATGGAAAGGAGTCCAGTCTAATGCACCTCTCCTTGAATGCACTTAGTGGGACTTTAGGATCAAAAGTCATGAGGTTGGAAGGAACACCTGGAAAGAGAGCAATTTTCATTTTGGTTTATTTAGGTAGTACTCACAATTTCCTTAGAAAGAAAAATTACTTTGAAATTGGGTTACGCGATAATGTTTGTAAGGGGAAAACAGGTTAGAATAGCCAGTCAATTATAGTTATAGTGTCATAAGTTATGTGCAAGTTTTGAATGAAAGGGTCAAAGGCAAAATTCATTATTAATGCTTATGTATTACCTTTTGACAATTATGATCTAACCTTTGGTGCTTAGTGGTTGGTGACCTTGGGGGATATCCTATGAAATTTTGAAGACCTTAGGATGATGTTTACCAAGTGAGACAATAAAGAATTTTGTGAGGTCTCAAGGGTAGTAAGTTATCTCTAATTAAGAACATTTGACTAGTAAAATTCTTGAAGATAGAACAATAACTAGCTTTAGTGTAACTCATTATACAACTAATTGGAATAAAGTTGATAGTTTCACATATTACTGAATAAGTAACTAAGGGTCATTGGGCAGAGTTGGACATGTTTTTGCAACAAGATGTTTTCACTAAGCAAATGCAATTACTTCCTTTTAGAGATCAAAACCATGAGATTATAGTAAAGGATGATACTAAAATAGTGACATGGAGGCCATGTAAACAAAATAGTTTACAGAAGGATGTTATTGAAAAAATCGTAAAAGATATGTTTGAATTAGAAGTTATTAGACCTAGCAATAGTCTTTACTTTAACTTATGGAGGCGTTGTATATATTATAGGTGTTGGGTGTAATAAGTTAATTGGAAAGATAACCATGTAGTTGTATGCATTTTAAAATCAATTAGTCTCAAAACACCTTATTTTGGATCACATCATAATAGTATATATGAAAAAAAAAAATAAAACATAGGATGTTTGAAGTATAAATACCTATTATATAACTCCATTAGTCTTTTCACAAAAAAGATCTTGATGAAAAGAGAATTTTTTTTTACCCTTTTTATGGTGACACTACTGTTGTCGCCATTTACATAAAAGTAGGTAGATTTGGAGGTCTTGATCTAAACCTATATGCAAGTATGAGGTAGAAAATGTGGGAAGTATCAAGAATTTTAAAGGAAATTTAAAGTGATAGAGTAAAATTAAAAGAGAGAAAAAAACCTTTTAAATAAAGAAACAAGCCATTTATTAAAAGCAAACATGATTGATTTTCATGACTCATAGTTGTGACATGCTAGGTCACAGACTTGTGTTTAGTACTTATTCGATAACATTAAAATAGATATTTCCAAACTGTTGGCAATTACACTACATTACTAACGTACAAATGTGCATAAAATAGGTTTGGGCATATGCAATTAATCCTATTAAGTGTATCATCACCTGGTAACAATGCACAAATATGTGTGTGAAGATGCATGGTTATACACCAAGACAAAATCAAATATTGACCTTCAACTTGATTTATAACTTTTCCATATTTTTCGCTAAGGTTAATAAATCTCATTACCTCTAAATTTTAATCAACTCTTATTGTGTGTGACCCACAAGTTCTCTATTTATCTAATAGTATTTTGAAATGACTAGTGTTCTAGACACAACCTACAAGTGGACTTTAGTAAACCATTATAACCACCAGTTCAATAGAGCATTAATAAACAACTCTAAGATTGATTAACTTGATAGTTAATGTATAATACAAATCTTTTTGTCATATGGTATCTCTTGAGGTTAAGACATAAAAACAGTATCTACCTTAGCAATCTTTCATAATCATAGTTTGACTTTGATTTAAATCTACATGAATTAGACATTAAATTTATCCCACTATGGCTACTGATTCATATGGTCTTGGATGCTCGTAAACAAGCATATTAGGGTCATGTGTTAAAGTTTTAAACCCTAACTTCCTACAAGTGTACTAGTTTAAGGTAATATTAGAAGTATTCAGGGTTGTCAAATCCACAAGATTACATAAGCATGTACCAAGACGACACTACTATAAATTTTATCTAAATTATCAAATATGAATTGAAAATAAATCTAAAACTAAAATCAAACAATAATAAGCATGCCTAAGTAAATCAAACAACAATAAGTGAGATGATGCTAAGACTTTAGGTTCACTAATTCACTACAATGTAGGTTTTTCATACAACTGAATATCTCATGTTATTCATACGACAATGGAATTCTTTAAATTGATCAACATTATTTTTCAAGCAATATTAATCTTATTAAACAATCTAACAACCAAAATATCCCTATATAGTTTTAATTAGATGAAAATACATTAAGTTCTATGGAATTCACTAGCTTTTAGCACAAGCCTATTGTGCCTATGACTATTGCATGTATTATCAAATATATTTTTATATTCGACTAATTTACGGTTCATATTCTAGCTGCTTTTATATGATCTCACCCTCGGTCCCAATCATATTCTAGCTAATTTTATAGTATAAGATTGCCAAAAATGAGATCGAGATAGTAACAGTTGGGTTCTCCAAACTTCAAATAACGTCTACTTTGTTTGATGACATCAGAGTTTTTCAGAGGGCCGATTTATAAGTTTAGAGTATGGTTCAGAAGACCTTAGAGGGTACAGTGCTAGATTTTGATGTTAGAGATGAGATTCTAAAGTTTAGAGACAGAGTTTGTGTGCTAGAAAATACAGAGTTAAGGCAAAGGATTTTGTTAGAGGCTCATAATATAGTTTATTCAGCTCATCCAGGTAGTACAAAGATGTATCAATATCTCAAAAAAATGTTTTAGTGGTCTGGTATAAGGTAAGACATTACAGATTATGTAGCTAGATGTTTGATTTTTCAACAAGTCAAGGTAGAGCATCAGAGACCTTCCAGTTTACTTTAACCTTTGAAAATTCTTAAGTGGAAATAAGAGAGTATATATATGGACTTTATAGCAGGACTCCCTAGAGTGTAGCATGGATATAATAGTATTTGGGTTATTGTAAACAGTTTAAGTCTGCACACTTCTTTCTAATTAGAAATAGTATGAGCACCGATCAATTGGGTCGTCTATATGTCAAAGAGATTGTCAGATTACATGGGATTCCTAGAGACATCATTTCAAATAAAGATTCGAGATTTTTATCATCATTTTAAGGTAGTCTATAGAGAGCTCTACGAACTGGACTTCATTTCAATTCAACCTATCACCTGCAGACAGATAGTCAGACTAAGAGAGTCAATCAGATTCTAAAGTACCTATTGAGAGCCTATTATATAGATTTCCAGACTAGTTGGGCTGATTTGTTATCATTGATGAAATTTGCCTATAATAATAATTATCAGTCCACTATTTAAATGACACCTTTTGAGGCTCTATATGGTACGAGGTGCAAATCACCATTGTTCTGAGATAAGATTGGTGAAAGAGATTCACTAGGGACAAATATGAGACCAGAGATAACTCAGATGATGATTGAGCAAATCAAAGTTTCTAGGCAAAGAATTAAAGAAGCCCAGGATTGTTAAAAGAGTTATGCAAATAAGAGATGTAGCAAGATAGAGTTTGAGGTTGGAGACCACGTGTTTCTGAGAGTATCTCCCTACAGGCATATTCTAAGGTTTGGTAAGAGAGGCAAGTTAGCACTAAGGTTTATTGGTCCATATCAGATTTTGGAACGTATTAGCAAAGTTACTTATAGGTTGGTCTTACTAGCTAGTATGGACAAGATTCATAATGTATTTCATATGTCTCATCTGAGAAAATATGTGAAAGATTCTTCACATGTGTTACAGATTCAGGATCTAGAGTTGTTAGATGATCTGAGCTATCAGGAGAGACCTGTTCAGATTTTAGACTATAAAGTGAAGACTTTTAGGAATAGAAAAATACCTTTGGTTAAAGTGTTATGAAAGAGTCAAAAACTTAAGGAAGCCACTTGGGAGGTTAAGTCTGAGATGAGAGAGAGGTACCAAGAGTTATTCAGATAAATTCTAGGGATAAAATTTTATTAAATGGGTAGAATTTTAATAGTCCAAGGGTAGAATTGTCCTTTTAAGCTTGAGATTAAGGGTAAAAATGAGATTTCCTAATAGAAAGAAGATTTGAAAGGGTTCAAGGGTAGAATGGTCATTTAAGAGCTATTTATGACTGATACATGGGTATTCTTGGAAGAATGTTCCATGTATGGTGCGAAGAAAGAGAAATTGAGATTTCCATTGTACACACAACTGTGTGTGATGTTTTTTAAGCATATATACCTTTTATTTTTCATTTTGCATAGTTCTAGTTTTCATCTTTTTTCCCTCTTCATTTCCACAAAACCCTAGATCTAAAAATATTCAACCAGCAGCCATAATCCAAGTTAGAGAACTAGAAGTAGCTAAAAAGAGATCTTGAAGTAATGGGAAAAGGTAAATATTTCCTTACTTCTTTCATTTGGGTTAATAATGTATAATAGCATGTTTTGATGATGAGATGATGTCTTGGATGATGATTTATGAGTTGTTACGAGATAAATTGATGCTTATATGCTTGGGTATGTATTTATGAGAAATGTGAGATTTTTAGCATGTTTTAGGATGAATAAATAGAATGAGTATGCTTATTGGTTGATATATTTGATATATGAACGTATGATTGAGTTGTGGTTGTATTGAGTTGAGATTTGCTAGAATTTTCTAGGTTTATAGATGCCATTTGCTGGAAAAGAATTGAGCATATGACCATGCACCTGAGGATACACATTTGTGTGACCTATTTTCTATATGAGCACGACCTTGCATGACACTCATGTACCTATGAAAACCCAAACACATGCCCTTGTAACCGATGTACATGCCCATGTGTTTTATCCCAAATTCACATGTCTATGTAAGTAAGACACGAGAGTGTTAGTTATGCCATTACATGCCTATGCAAGTGTGGTACATAACCTTGTGCCTTGTATGCATGCCTGTGTGTCCATACCACATGCCTGTGTAGTCAGCCAAAGTTTTATCAAATGATTCTAGAAGCTAGCACAACCAAGGGCATAACTTGCACACGACCCTGTGTGTCTCCTCACAGGCTCGTGTGTCAAGCATTACACGCCCGTATACCTTAAGAAAAGCAAAGAAACAACTTTAAAGCATATTTAATCCCATATTAAGCCATTCTAAGCACAAGAAACCTATAACTAACAAGATATATGATGTGTTAAAATTTAAACCCTAACTTCCTAGCAAGTGTACTAGTTCAAAGTAATAAGGGAAGTATTTAAGGTTGTCATATCCACGGGATTGTGTAAGCAAGTACCAAGATGACACTACTCTTAACTTTATCTAAACGATCAAATATGAATCGAAAATAAATCTAAAACTAAAATCAAACAATTAATAAGCACACCTAAGTAAATCAAATAACAATATGCGAGAAATATTAATCCTATTTAAAAATCTAATAAATCTAAAACTAATTCACTGTAATATAGGTTTTTCATACGATTGAATATCTTATGTTATTCATGTGACAACAGAAATTCCTAAATTGATCAATATTCTTTCTCAATAAATATTAATCTTATTTAAAAATTTAATAACCTAAATATCTCTATTTAAATTTAATTAGATAAAAATGTATTAATTCCATGGAATTCATTAGCTTTCAGCACAAACATATTGTGTCTATGACTATTGCATGTATTATCAAATATATCTCTATATTCAATTAATCCATGATTTACATTATAGTTGCTTTTATACAATCTCACCTTTCGGTCTCAATCACATAACAAGGATCCTATTAAAAATTGGTCAAGTTTTTAACAGACATTAAGTTCAAAATGTAAACTCACATGAAATAATATGTTTATAATTTAAATTCGAAAAACACTACACATTCATGAATTAGCTAGCCCTAATCTTAGCAAAAATAATTTAGTTCATCATCAAACACAAAAAAACAATCAGATTCAAACAAAACATAATGGAAAAATAAGAATAAAACCCGATACTTGCTGAATCCTTTATTGAAATATGATGAAAATTTGTCTCACAATTGCAATCCGAATAGCTTTCGATTGATTCTCCAAAACAAAATTTCAAAACTCTGAAAAATGCTTGGAAAATCTCTCAAAAACCTCCTAGGACAACTCTTTTTTTTTTTTTTTTTTCTAAAGTTACAATGTAATATATATACTTAGAGTTAGAGAAAAATTACAATCAAAATGAAATTCTACAAAAAGTGCCCATGTCACGGCATGAAGATTCTACCTAGGCTGTTGTTGGGCCATGCCATGGCATGATGTTATGGCATAAAGCTTCTGTCCTATTTCTGCTGAGCATTATGTAGCAGATGCCACAATATACAACTTCTGGAATTTTCATGCACCTCCGGCATTCTCCTATATTGCAGCATGATGTTGCGGCATATGGCTTCTGGAATCTAAATTTTTGGTCCTCATCAAATTTTTAGCCCTAGATGTTTAGTTTCATTTGGATTTTGAATCACCTCATTTGGACTTCAAAATCTCAAGTTATGACCATTTTAATGCTCAGTGGCTAGACATAAAATTTCACCAAGAAGACCTAAATTTGTGGCAATGGTTGAAGGCCCAAACAAACTCAGATGTTTTTGTATAATAGCTTTTTAAAAAGCTTGAGATGTCCATTACAATTTTGGTGTAGAATATTTTTTCATTAAAATATTTAAACATATTGAAAATCCTTATTTTTCTACTATGGTGCACATTGCTCACCTTCCCCGTTTATACTCTAGTCGCTCACTCTTTCTTGGACTAAGGTTGAACCACCAGCTAGTCCTTCATAAGTGAATTTTTGGCTTTATTTCTATTGAATTCACATCAAAATCAGTATTTCCTACAAAACCAAATATGAAAACACGTGATCCCAAAATATACACCTAATAAGGGTAAAATGGTCAAATCACCCCTAAAACTCTATAAATTGACCACATAATTTTACATGCAATTGAAACTTATCAATAGACACAACATATCATGCATGATTAATAGCATAAAGCATAACATTTCATATCAAATGTTTTCATAAACGAATCCAATGATCTAATAATATGATTTCAAAGTATAGATATATAATGTTTCAAACATCAATTAGAGGTAAATACGAGGGGGCACCTATGAGTTCGCACACCCACTAAAGAAGAAAACCAGTGTCCACTAGAGAGGACATGAACTTTGACCAAGCTCATTAGAGAAAATACTGGTCGTGCACGAGTAATTTTATTATATGATTAATCTTTCCATTATAGCTTTCGCATTAAGAAATTTAAATTTTAGTAGCATACTTTATTGGGGGATTCTTGTTACAGGTATATTATTAATATAATAAATATCATAAATAGTAGTTTATAGAGGCCTGTGGCAGGGGTCACTACATTATTGATGAAATTGGCATGTGCATTAGTGTTGTTTGAAGTGTGAAATATGGATGGAATAAGTTGATTGCAGTTATATTAAGCATTGGAAGGGGTTTTACATGTTTCAGGCCTGGATTTGTTGAAATAAAGCAAAACGTATGCCTATGTGCCTTTGCAAGTGCAAGATCACAACCTTGTGCATAAAGCGTGCACCGGTATAATGCAAAGGGGTCATGATCATATAGGTTGATGTCACATTGGTGCATCTATAAAAAATTAGAAATAAGTCTAAAATTATAGAAGCTAGCACAATTAGGTTGCATGACTCGCATACGGCCTATGCACCTTCATGCACGCCCGTGTGTCTAAAATACATCTGTGCACCAAGTAGAAATTGAAATTTAAGCTTAGAATAAGATGCCAAACAAAGGGAACTCAATATAGTAGCTATACAACATTATAATAAGATGACATAATGCATCATAAAATAATATGCCATATTAGTGTTTTTAGAAAAAGTATCTAAAGATCCAAACACATGTTTTAAAGTTAGAAAAATACAATGTTCCAAACATCTTTTAGGGGTGGATATGATGGGACTCCTATGAGTTACACGCCCAATAGAGAAGAAGCCAACATCAGTATATGATGATGTCTATCTAATTATCAATTATCAGTTTTTAGTTCAATTTTTAGATTTCAGCTTATTGACCAAGAGTTAGAAGGTTGAAAACTTACATGGCCAAGGTGGCAAATCCCTATATTCATCAGTTTTATCAGCACTATAGATTTTCAGTTATATTATTTTTAAATATTTTTTTAGTTTAAGATCTTCTAATCTATACAGATATTTTTAGATAAGCTAGCAATGTTTTCAGAAATTTGGACCTCGGGCACATAGCATATTTCAGCATGACATTCGTTTTATGGTATGAGATATAGTTTCAGTTAAATGAATAAGAACAAATTATATTCAGAATAACCAACTAAAAATGGGTGAATACAGTAAAAATACATAACTCATAAAAACAATTAAATTAAGCTTAATGGCTAGTTCAAATTAGAGTCTTACTTGGGTTAGAAAGAAGTAGGAAATGCTTACTGAATGAGTTATCGCTCACCCTTTCTTTTCCTTCTTTTTGCAAGTTAATTGGATAGGAGTTATTGAGATTTGGGTTGGCTATGGCTGAAAAAGTAGTAAAGGCTCCAGTTTTGATTTTAGAAGGCCTATTGGGGTTTCTACATCCATACAGTTTTTAATCATACTTGTATAGATGCTTGCATGTATTATGTACATCATATACATATACGTATAATCTCTCACATATGTACATATATAAATATACATAATGTAACAACCCAAGGGCATAACTATCCTTTTAGGCATTGAAATTAAGGCTAAAAGTGAGATTTCTTGATAGAAAATATATTTGAGAGGTTTCAAGGGTAAAATAGTTATTTAAAAGCTATATGTGGTTTGTACATGTGTATTCTTGGAAAAATATTCCATATATGACGCGAAGAGCAGGGAAATTGAGATTTCCATGAGACACATGACCATGTGTCATGCTGTTCAACCATATATACATTTTATTTTTCAATTCACGTAGTTCCTAGCTTTTACCGTTTTTTCTCCTTCTTCTTCCCCTATGTTTTAGTGAACCCTAAGATAGTTGAGAGAGATCAATAAACAACTCAACTTTAGATTAAAGATTTAGAGATCTAAAGACTCTTAAAAAGAGAGAAAGCAAGCTTCAAAAGCTAGCATAACCGAGAGCACAACTGACACACGACCCCATGTGCCTTCCCACACACCCGTGTGCCAAGTAACACATGCCTGTGCACCTTAAGAAACACACAGAAACAGTTCTAAAGTAGACTTAAGTAACTTTAAACCATTTTTAAGCTTACAGAGCTTAATTACCATAAGATAAAACAACATATCATACATGATTAGCAGTATAGAGCATGACATGCCATATCAAAATTTTTAGAAATAGATCCAAGGATCTAATAGTATGTTTTTAAAGTATATATATACGTTGTTTCGAACATTAGTTAGGGGTGATACGATGGGGCACTTGTAAATTTGTACACTCGTTAGAAAAGAAAATCAGCGTTCCTTAAAAAGGACATGGTCATTGACCAAGCTCTTTATAAAAAGTATTGGTTGTGCATCAGTGGATTCAATCAGATTGAACTCATATGGCTAGAGTGTCAAATCTCTATATTCATCAATCTGATCAATATAGTAGTTATTTTCAGATATAGTATTTTTTGATTCGGTTTTTAGTATATACTATATGTATATATTTAGGATCTACGAATCATAACTTTTACTTCAAAAAGAGCTTTCAGAAAACCATGCTCAAGGGCAAGTTTCATGACTATTCAAAATGCACATGACATTAGTATCTGTATTTCATATCATGTATAGCATTTCATGAGAAACAGAACAAATAAAGACATAGAACATTATAAAAAACAAATACATCTCAAAAATATAGAAACAGAAAATAATAAATCATAAATAGCATGACAAGTCAAAAGAGTCAGTTAGAGCTTGAAACTTGCTTGTTTTAGAGATAGAAAATGTTTGCTGACCCTTTTTTTCTTATTTCCTTCTTATAGGTCAATGATTGTTGAGGGCTAGGTAGGAGCAAAAAAGCTGTCAGATTTTGAGGATACGATTGACAACATATAGCATGTTCACAGCTCGCATACTTTTGTATAGTTTAATCATGTATATGTGTGTATTACATTATTAATATACACTATCTGAGTAGCATGTTTTACAAAAGAGAAACTTAAGACTTTTTCATGCATCATCAGTTTCTTTTCCTTATTATTAATAGTACATTTTATTTATAGCTTCCACATGCAAAATTTTTAAATTCAACAACAGTTTTTACTATAGAGATTCTTATTGCAGATATATTTTTAGTACAATTATTATCTATTATACATAGTATACAATGACTTGTGGTGGGGGTTGCTACACATAATATAAGAACTTGCCATTTTGTTGTTCCTTATTTTCAGTTTTCATCTGTATGCTTTTCAGTCAACCAATCTGTCATAGGATTTCTGTTACGCATATCAAATTAAGTATTTCATTAATATAAATTAAATAAATAGTTTATCGATCGCATAAATAAGTAAAAGGTCTAGTAACAGTGATATATACAGTAGTGGGTTTTACATTCTAAGCTCAAACTCATCAAACAAGCTCAAGCTTGATCCCAAGTTGTATCGACTTGAATCTAACCCTAAGTTTATGGTTAATGGTTAATGGTTATTGATTATTGGTTTATGGTTCATGATTTACGATTTACAATTTACGATGTAAGGTTTATGGTTAATGATTTAGAGTTATTAGTTTTTAGTTTATGATTCATAGTTTCCGATTGGTGGTTTGCAATTTACAATTTTCTAATTTTCAATTTATGGTTTTCTAGTTTTCAATTTACAATTTATAGTTTAAGGTTTATAGTTTACAATTTATGTTTTACGATTTTCAACTTTATGATTTATCCATTTCATTTAACTCATTCGTTATAAAATATCAAATTATCAATTAACCTCTAGCAACCAATCAATCTAAACCCTATGTATGATAAATTTCAAATAACCCCTGCTATTATATCAACACATTAACATTTAGCCTATATATATGCTAAATTTTATTAAACCCCATATATTTATCATTTTTATCACTAAAGCCTATACGTCCTCTAATTGTAACAAAATTTAAGTTCTTACTAACAGTATATATAAATGTCTAAATTAATGAACTTTTTCTAATGATCTGAAACATATGATGTCAAAATTTTGACAGAAAGAGAGTTTGACAGAATTGAGAGAAATACATGTTTCACTTTTTCTCATAATGATGTGTTTATATAGAAAATAAAGAGGTATTATAGATAAAATTGATATTTTAATTAAAACTTTTAGTCAATTTTGTGTAACCACTTTTTCACAAACTATCCTCTGTAATGAAAAACAGTAAAAATTTTTAGCTTGTCTAAAAGTTTAAAAAATTCACTTCACACCCCCATTTTGAACCCTCTTCACCATGCATGACACAGGTGTTGAACATAGTTCAAGCATGATGACACACAATTGCACGCATTATGCAAATTATCACGAAACTATCCAAATTCTTTTTCTCTATAATTTGAACTTCTTATGATATGATTTTAACTATATATATTATCAAATTCGTTACATAATAATTACTTTTAGATAAAAATTTTGAATAAAAAATTCAACCAATTTTTTTAACCAAATCTATATCAAATATCTAATTTTTTTTTTAACATAATGTATTCAACATAAAATATTGGTATCCACTCATCGTTTAAGGTCATTTTGCTTACTAGAACAGATTGAAAATAGCTTAAATTTGTTACGTGCGATCTCGTTTTTAAATCTTCAATTTACTGACTATATGTACCACGTACATCATGTGTGACAAAACACACATGGATTTTTGTCTAAATTCGTGGAAGTTAAAAAAATGAATAAATAATTTGTTTATAGATTTTTTTGAATATTAAAATTAATTTCCTTTTTCATATTGTGTCTGGTCAAATTAATGAATGGTGTCAAGTTATGGTGGTAGGTGTACGTCTTCTTAGTCCAGTTACTCCACCAAATTTCTCACGTGTTGAATCTTCCGGCCAGAAGTCTTGCTTTGTGCCGTTACTTTTCGGCCACAAGAGCACCCACTTACTACCCGGCTGTGGCTGGCGTCTCAGTTTTCTTCCTCCGCTGACAACATTGTCTCTCCTTTGGAAACCTAGCGGCTGAAACGATGAGAGTCTTCTTGAAATCTCCATTAGTTAACATCTCTCTCTCTTCATTTAATCGCAGCTGCCTACCTGTATCGTGTTCTCTTGATCTGGGTATCGGAAGCTGTAATATCAGTGACAGAAAGAGAGACTTAACTGTCACTCCTTCCACTCTGGTTGCTGCTTTGCCAACTGTTTCCGAAAAATCTACTACACAGATAACATCATTCAATGAGGTTTGACTTTAGCTCTCGGGGTTTTGTTGTCGTTATTGTGAATCCTTTAATATTGCTAATATGGATTCTTTTGTTTTTATGTTTCGTTAGTTGATTGAATCTTTGATTTGTCGGGTGGATTTATCGGAAACAGAGGCTGAAGCATCACTGGAATTTTTGTTGAATGAAGCCAATGAGACTTTACTTGGTGCTTTTTTTGTGTTGCTTAGAGCCAAAGGAGAGACTTGTGAAGAGGTAATAACTATTTTCTGCTTTGCTATCATTGCTTGTTTCCATGTTATGAATTCAATGCCATATCATATAAACATTTAACATGGCGACAATAAAATTGCTTTTATGGACTTACCTTTTTTATTCTTTTTGTAGTTCATAAAATTGCTGAAACAATCATATACTGATAGAGAATAACGATGAACTAAATATATATGATATTTACGGGTATTTGCTGAAAAACTTACAGAACCTCAAACGTTATAGATTGTAGGACTGGCGAGGGCAATGATAAAGCAGGCTAAGAAGGTTGAGGGGCTGGATGATGTGGTTGACATTGTTGGAACTGGTGGTGATGGTGCAAACACAGTGAACATTTCCACTGGCGCCTCAATACTTGCAGCAGCTTGTGGTGCCAAAGTTGCTAAGGTAAAACATTTTTGTTATCTATATGTGTTGCTATGATGGTTTCTGTACTTAGATAATTAAATACCTGTCAAATGTTGGTCACTATAGCTAGTTCGGTTGTGTGCCCACAGCAAGGGAATCGCTCTAGCTCTTCGGCATGTGGAAGCGCTGATGTGTTGGAAGCTTTGGGTGTCATTATTGACTTGGGCCCTGAGGTAGATGCATCTGAAATTCAAATGATTATGGTTGAATAGTTGCTTTTATCTGCATTGCTTCTTTAGTGTGAGAAATAAGTTTCTAATATTGCAAAGAGGTGTGTGTCCATTGAAAGCATTCAAATCCTTGGTACAATACAAAGAGTATGTGAAAGCTGATCAAGCTAAATAATAACTATGCTAAGCTTATTATCATTTTGTGTTAGGTACTTTTTTTTTTTTTTTTTGTTCTATATTTGCTGGGTTTTATCTGTGCTTGTGTAAATAACATTTCTTCCCATAGTTATTACTCAGACCCCATGGAGTACAGTAGAAATTGTTCATGGTCCCAGCTTGCAGTATTTCATGGGTGGCAAAATTGACTAGAGCTGTACTGATTATATACCAAATTAACATTTCAGTTTTTTGGTGTAATCATGTTTTGTACTAGTCATTATAAACCATAAGTTAGTTAGGAAATGGTTATGTGTTAATGGATGTAAATTAGTGCAAATATTTGATATGAAATGTAGCCCTTAATCTATCTTCAATGGTGAACAAATAGCATTCAAATGATGGTTCAAAAAACCAGCAATAAACAAGCTCCTGAACCATGCAACATCAAGCAAATTCCCACCCAAAACTAAGATTCATGCAACTCCAATCTATCATCACTTCAAGCAATCTTCAAGACCTTCAAACATGAACTAAAATTAGCAAGAAAACAAACCTTAAGCATAAAGGAAATTCTCCACCAACTTGAGGGTGATCCAAGCATAAAGATTTCTTGCACACAAGCTTAAAGGAAGGCTCCACCCACTTGATACAAGAATCACCAACTTGAATCTCCACCACCAACTTCCTTCTTGCAATGGAAATTAGATAAAGGATTGATACTTGGTTCCCAAGAACACCAAGTTCTAAGAACACAAGAAAGGAAAGTTAAAGCTCTCAAATTTTCATTAATTCATCAAAAGTTCTTTACAATAAGTTTAGATTTGCCTTTTATAGGCATGATACAAACCATAGTTAAAGTCTAACTAACCTTAATTAACTTAAACACCACTTAAATTAAATAAAAGAAAACACAAAAGAGACAAATTACATAAGTTCCCTAAATCTAATTATATTTAAAACTAAAGAAAGAAATACATGTTTGATCATAAGCCCTTAGTTGGCTTGGCTTGACTTCTCCTTTTGTCTTTGAATTTGTTGTGTAGCCACTTTATGATTTTGGACTCCTTGGAGGGCCATGAATGAACGTTAGAATGCATGAGTTTCATCAAGTAACATTGTTTGAATTTGATCTCATTCATCTTGCCTTTATAATATGTGTGGAAATTACTCTTAGTAGGCTCATATGTGTGGTTGTTTTGGACCATGGAATTCTTTCTCTGAATTTCCTCTACTCTTGGATGTTTCCCATGATCATGAAGAAGTGTTGGTGAAGTGAAATTCATATCAATCTCCCCAGATTGATGAGGATTTGCCCTCAAATCCTGTTCAATCAACTCACCTACCGAGCTTTTATTACTTTCTTCTATTAATTCACTTTCGTGGTCATTTGCATGATTGAACTCGGAAGTACTTTCCTCATTGGCCACTTCATCACACTCATGTAAGATAGCTTTCCTAATTTCATCTTTCCTTTCAATCACCACTAATGCATCTTTGGCTTGATGTTCTTCCATGGACTCCTCAAGCTTGTTTGCTCTAGGGAAAGACGTTTGGGATGATGATGATGGAGTTGATAATTCCTCAAGTGATAAGGGTATAAGGGTAATCTTCTTTTTGAGGAACTTGAAGGAATAGGTGTTTATCTTTTCATTGTGTGTAACTTCTCTTTGACATTGCCATGGCCTCCCAAGTAACAAATGACATTCATCAATTGGAATTACATCACAAATCACTACATCCTCATAATTTTTGCCAATGGAAAAAGTTAGGATAACAAGTTTGTTCACTTGAATTGGGTTCCCATTACTTCCCCATCGTATCTCATAAGGACTTGCAAGATCATATGTTGGGATATTTAATTTTTCCACAAGGGTCTTAGAAGCCACATTAGTATGAATCTCTTTATCAATGATAACCTTACATACTTTTCCTTGGATTGTGCACCTAGTGTGGAAGGGGTTTGCACTTGCCATTGGTTCATGTGGGATGAATTGGGAAGTGTTTAAGTAAATGGGAAATGAATATTTTGGTTCTGTGAACAGTACCTTTTAGATGTGAACAGTAACTCGGAACAATGAATTTGGGCTAGGGTATGGAGTTGGGTTAAGGTGTTACTAATTATTTGGGCTTTGGCAAATTTTAGTGAGGGTAACATGAAAATTTTGGCAAGGGACAATTTGGTAAATGAGGAATGCAAGTGGATAAATCAAAATGGTAATAGTGTAGGCAAGTGGGTACTTGTGAACATGCAAAGGTATGGCAAGGATGTAGGCATTTAATGTGCTAGGTTTCAAAGCCAAGATTTAAGGAAAAAGTTAACAAGGAAATTGACTAACCTCCTCCCAAATTTGCAATAAGATCCGGCTCACTTGCAAGGCAATTTGCAATTTATGTAAATTTTAATTTGAGGGCACAAGTTGGCATTGAATGAAGGTAAGGTGTCAAGCTTAATTTTAGGAGCAAGTACTAACACCAATTGACCACTTTCTCTTTCCAAAATCAATCAAACTTTTAGCCAAAATTGCAAATCCAGCAGCAAGTTATTCTTTCCATCTTCACATGAAAAGAACTTCCACAAGCTTTAAATTTCCAGCTAAGAACATTTCAAAAACCCAGCAGCCACTTCTTTTACTTCTTTCTCAACTTAAACATCCATTCAACACTTCAAACATATACCTTTAACACCACAATTGCATATAGAAATTTCCAGCCTAAATCTAGCAATTTTTCTTCACATAAAACATGTGAATTTAAGCCAATTTGAATGCAAAAATACAGCAGTCACAGAAGGATCAACATGCAGAATTTTCAGCCACTTTTATCTTTAATCCCAAGCAATTTTTCAACACCAAAAACACAACAACACAACCTAGAGCTCTGATACCAAATTGATATGAAATGTAGCCCTTAATCTATCTTCAATGGTGAACAAATAGCATTCAAATGATGGTTCAAAAATCCAGCAATAAACAAGCTCCTGAACCATGCAACATCAAGCAAATTCCCACCCAAAACTAAGGTTCATGCAACTCCAATCTATCATCACTTCAAGCAATCTTCAAGACCATCAAACATGAACTAAAATTAGCAAGAAAACAAACCTCAAGCATAAAGGAAATTCTCCACCAACTTGAGGGTGATCCAAGCATAAAGATTTCTTGCATACAAGCTTAAAGGAAGGCTCCACCCACTTGATATAAGAATCACCAACTTGAATCTCCACCACCAACTTCCTTCTTGCAATGGAAATTGGATAAAGGATTGATACTTGGTTCCCAAGAACACCAAGTTCTAAGAACACAAGGAAGGAAAGCTAAAGCTCTCAAATTTTCATTAATTCATCAAAAGTTCTTTACAATAAGTTTAGATTTGCCTTTTATAGGCATGATACAAACCATAGTTAAAGTCTAACTAACCCTAATTAACTTAAACACCACTTAAATTAAATAAAAGAAAACACAAAAGAGACAAATTACATAAGTTCCCTAAATCTAATTACATTTAAAACTAAAGAAAGAAATACATGTTTGATCATAAGCCCTTAGTTGGCTTGGCTTGACTTCTCCTTTTGTCTTTGAATTTGTTGTGTAACCACTTTATGATTTTGGACTCCTTGGAGGGCCATGAATGAACGTTAGAATGCATGAGCTTCATCAAGTAACATTGCTTGAATTTGATCTCATTCATCTTGCCTTTATAATATGTGTGGAAATTACTCTTAGTAGGCTCACATGTGTGGTTGTTTTGGACCATGGAATTCTTTCTCTGAATTTCCTCTACTGTTGGATGTTTCCCATGATCATGAAGAAGTGTTGGTGAAGTGAAATTCATATCAATATTGCTCAAAGTACAAGTTATTTTGTATCTCATTTTTTGTCATGTAAATGGTAATTGTAAAAACAAGGGCATTAAGGGGGTTAGGTTAGTTGTTATTATCGGCCTCTTGAGTTTTATCTTCGCTAAAGCTTAGATAAGCTCTCAAGAGATGTGGTTGGATGGCGTTTTTTGTTCTGGTGCTCATTGCTTTCAATTGGGGGTGGTTTCTCCTCCAGCACTTAGGTTGTTTCAGGTTTATCTAGTTTTTTTTTTTTTTTTATAAATTTTTTACTTACAAAATAAAAAAAAAAATGGTTAGGAAATGAAATGTAATAATTGAATTGTTGCTTCATTCCACCTATTGGATATGTAAGATAGAAAAAAAATCAATAGTAAATGCCATTGGTTTAACTCTTCTTATTTTCTCTCCAAAATAGGCAGTAAAAAGGTGTGTGAATGAGGCAGGAATTGGTTTCATGATGGCACCACACTATAATCCTGCAATGAAGATTGTCAGGCCTGTGAGGAAACAGCTTAAAGTGAAAACTGTATTCAACGTGCTGGGTCCTATGTTGAATCCTGCAAGAGTGCCTTATGCTGTGGTTGGTGTATACACTAGAGACTTGGTAAGTGCCTGCATGCTGCACTATAGCCGTAGTAGAAATGTTATATCTCCATAGAAGATTTCTTAATAAAATCTAATTTGTTAACTAAAAGATTTATTGGTCATATGCTTCTTTTACCCATTTGAAGTTGTTAGCACGTTGATAACATTTATTTATGTCAAATGGATTACAATCTTGGTTGGAAAGCCAGAATTCAGAAATTTTATTCTTAGATTCACACACTGTGTGGGTCCTGGGAATTAGGCTGCCAGATATATTTCCAATCTTTAATATCATGTGCATTCTCAAGAGCATCTCGTATATCATCTACTCTCCCCAGCCCTGTCTCTGTGTTTTTATGATTGACAGTTGAAGCTTTATGGATTAGATTCTTTTCTTCCTATTTTTCTTCTTCCTTTTCCATTTGTTTCATTAAAGAGACTGAACTAGCTGTTGAATTTTAGGGTCTCTAATTTTTACTTATTTAGATGTTGGGAGTTTGGGCATTAATAGGGTTTTGACATGATTCTATGTCTTTTTTCCTTTTGTTTGATAGGTAACTAAAATGGCCAAGGCATTGCAACAATTTGGTATGAAAAGAGCATTAGTTGTTCACTCTGAAGGCTTAGATGAGATGAGTCCACTTGGTAATATTATTTCATTTAGATTATCTGGTTATCTTTCTATGTCGATTCCTAGATCTCATGTAATTTATGCGTAATGATCCGTATACAGGACCTGGTCTTGTCCTTGATGTCACCCCAGAAAAAATTGAGAGATTCTCATTTGACCCGTGTAAGATCCTGTCACTGATGTATCATTTACTTATCTCTACATTAAAATTAAATTGATTGGCAGAGCTGAGTGTCTACACAGATTTATGTAGTAGGGTAAAATCATTGATGCAGATCATGCTATCAGTTGTACTTTTTTTTGGTTTAAAATGGTTTCTTTGTCATATTGATACTTGAATGTTCTAACAAAATGACTATGTGTGCCTTATAGTGGTGTTTGGCATTCCTCGCTGCACTCTAGAAGATCTGCAGGGTGCAGGCCCTGACTATAATGCAGAGGCCTTAAGGCGTGTACTCTCAGGAGAGAGAGGGCCAATTGCAGATGCTTTGGTGAGTTTTCTACTATTATATCTCTACTATCAACTGACTGCTCCCCTCTCCCCTTCCCAAATTCCTTTGTGAGTGCACTTGTGCATGCATGATCCTGATATCAAGGAAAAGGAAAGTTTTAACCTTACAAGAATTGGACAGATCCTAAATGCTGCAGCAGCAATGTTGGTCAGCAGCCATGTGAACACGTTGGCTGAGGGAGTTTCCTTGGCACGTGAAATACAGTCATCAGGAAAAGCTATTCAAACTCTGGATTCTTGGATAGAAATTTCCAAGGTAAGTAAAACCTGTCTCTGAGTTGATTGCTTCAGTAAGGGATTAAATATAACCAGTGTTTTTTGTTATTTTCACTTTATCAAAGCAGAAGATGAAAAAAGATATTTGTGTGTGAAGGACCAAATTTTCTTAGACGTCCCAACACAAACTTTTGAGGCGGAGACTATTAGTATATTGCGAAATTAGTGGAATCAGCCGAGATTCTAATTCTAGTTCAGAGCAAATGTTAGAGTTGCCAGATGCTCATAAAGTGCTCAAGGACAGTGCATCACTTTGTAATTGCGTTGACGGGAGAGAGCCAAATGAAAGTGTATTATTTATGGTAATTTTGTCTTGTATTGTATCAAAGTATTCTAATGTATTGTATAAGCTGTAAATCCTTTTATCAAATTGCTCACATGGACAGATGAGCTTATATTTAGTATTTTACATTTCAAATGATTCTATAATGCATGTTATACACAGTATCAACCGCCTTCCATAGTGTAAAAAATGGAGGCATAGAGAGTGCTTTCCCTATGGTTTTGATAGCATTAACATATGTCAATACATGGTCCATCTATTCAGAAGTGTTACATGAGATGGATAGGTTTTGTTATCTATAAATATTGATTGTATTTTACTAGTAATTATGTATTTGGTTATTTTATTTAAATGTGTTTAATATGTATATTAAATTTATTAAATAATGAGTAAAATTATAATAAAATTAAAATTATTAAAACAAACAAGGTGTAATATTAAAATAAATTATCAGAATAATCTTTTATTACTCTTAATTAAATGCAACCTAACCTATATGTGTACCATGCCTTTTGCTTCGAATTTAGGCCAAATTTCTAAACAATAAAGTATTAACCATTAATTTTTAAAAAATTAAACATTCATCCGTTGACTAAAGTCAATGATTAAGTTTTAATAATCAATCTTTAAATATCGGTGATGAAAAAAGTATTTTTATCTTTTTGAATAAAAAAATTTTAAAATAATAAAATAATAAAATAAACTTTATAAAAATATTAAAATAATTATAACAGATGTTAAAAGGAATTCCAAAAATTAATTAAAATATTAAAATATATAATAAAATTTAATTAAAAATATATAAATAAAACATTAAAAAATTAACATATATAAATTAAATGTTAAATTATTAATGAAAAACTTTAAAATTAATATATAATTAAATTTGGAAGAATCAATTATCATCAACAGTAGCGTTGTCGATAGTGATTTACAAAAAGAGTCATGTAGTTCTGATTATCTCATTTAATATAAACGGTTAAATCTAACTATTTTGTTTGAACTAGACAACTATATCTAGCTGTCTTATTTTTGGTAAAAGTGATTAAATTTGGTCACCTTCACTATTGATCTAACCACCTTAAAGAAGACCAATAATTTTTTGTCATTTGCGGTCATCTTTAATTGTAAATATGATCAAATTTAGTCAGCTCTACCTAAAATAAGGTGGTCAGATCTAGTTTTCAATCAAATTAGGTAGTCTTTTTGAGCCACCTTGTTAGGTTTTCGATGGTGGTTGATTTTTCTAAACTTTTTAATTTAAATTTTTATATATTTTTTAATTCTTGAAATTACTTTTAAATTGTTTATTAATATTTTAAAATCTGCTATTATTTTTTATATTTACACAATCTTTTGTTTTTCTTTAATCAAGGGAATTTTGGTTATTCCATAAAAATATTGATTGAATTGGCAGGAAAATGTTTTGTGAGTGAGTGTTTGGTTTTTTAAAACTTGTCGGTGACACTTTGCCATTTAGAAGAACCTTGGACAGGATTAAGTCTTTTGGCCTCGAATTTACTGTGTTACAGAGTAGTCCTAGCTACATTCCCTTACTAGCAACACTTTGTCTTTGTCTGCCAAAGACC
This sequence comes from Anacardium occidentale, assembly GCA_026122585.1. Taxonomy (NCBI): domain Eukaryota; kingdom Viridiplantae; phylum Streptophyta; class Magnoliopsida; order Sapindales; family Anacardiaceae; genus Anacardium; species Anacardium occidentale. The sequence continues at coordinate 64,076 of JAJEJH010000352.1, read as the reverse complement.
CCCACAACTTTTCGCAGAAGGATTACCTCTCGGCTACAAATGATATTCAATATGCAGCACACAAACCGGAGAAATCTGTACGTATAGCTTGTCAAAATACAAAATGTTTATTTCACATCCTGTAATAATCACGTCCATACAACAATTAACAACTTACATTGTTACTGTTTGAACGAACATATGGTTTGGTTCTGTTCCTTCCACATACATCTAATTCCGATTCTGAAGTTTTTTGCAGCTGAGCAGATTCATTACTTATCAGCGAGAAGGGGCCACCAGCTTACCTCCTTGGTGCTTCTCAATAACAGCTGCGAAGATGAAAACAGGAAATGGGGAATAAATGGCGGAAATTATTAATGGACCTTCTGTTGTTTCTATACCCCACCCTGCAGGTCATCTTTGCAAAGAAACTAAACCCACCTAAATATTAAGAGTTAAATGGCCTTACTGTTGCAACCACCAATGTGTTTTCCCCAATTAACTCATTAGGTAGGGTTCTTAGCTCAGTTCACTCTGCCACAGCTGATTGAATTTTACTTCCATCACCATCAGCAAGAGTAAGAATTTCCTCAGATTTCATGCAAGCGACCATAGCTTATTCTCTTAAGGACACAATACAAATGCTCCATTCACGCTAAAGTCATTTTGTATAATTTGATGATTTTATCAAAATTTGTACAAATCAATTTTATTTAGTTGATGTTGGATACCCAAATAGAAAAAGAGTTTTAGCTCCATATAAAATGAGGGAGATACCATCTCCTTGTTTTTGGAAACGGACATCTTAAAATGCACAAGAGTTCTTTTAATAAAACACAATCATAAGAATTGTTTAATAAAACATATTCATGAGGGAGATCTTGACTTTGAAATATATAATGTTAATCTTGATGATGCTTCCTTTGTAAAGCAAGAGGTTACAAATGATAATGATGTCCCTCCTTGTTTTGTGAGAGATTGCAAGTAAAATACATTATGATTGGATAATGAATTATATTAGAAATAATACAAGTTATTTACTTTATTTTGATAAAGATGTAAAATAAGGATTTAATAGCTAGTTATAAGATTAAAAATACTTCAATGATATATATATGTGGAGTTAGTATTAGGCATTTTAACATGTAAATATTAATACATAATCAAATTTATTATATTGGTACTTTATTTTTCAAGATTGATGGATTTTTTAAAACTTATTTGGTTTTTTTTTTTTTTTTTTTTTTTTTTATGTAATTGATGAGTATCTTGTAACACTACAAAAAATAAATTAGATTGAGAGAAAGACGCTACTTTCTTAATAGACCAAACCACTTATTCTCACCCAAAGTTTCACTTAAAAACAATTTTCACCCTTTAACTTCTAAAAATTCAAACACCTAACCTTTGACTAAATCTCATTTAATTTTATTAATAGTTTTGATATAATGACTAAAATATCCTTATTAAAGAATAAAAATTTATAATAAAATTATAAACAATATTTAAATTTAAAAATTTTAAACAAATATTTAAGTTTAAAAAATTAATAGATGACTAAAAATGACCATCTAGTTTCAGGGTTTGGTGGAAACAGTTAGATTTAATTATCTTATATTTTGATAGAGATAGTCATATTTAGTTATCTCCACTAGCAACCATGGTAAAAAATGATTAGTGAGGCTAAAATCGATCATTTTTTATCGTATTTGTTGACAAAGGTGACTAGATATACCCATCTCTTTTAAAATAAGAGACAAATAATATGGTCATTTCTATTAAACTAGACAGCCAAAGCTAGTCGCTTTGAAACTTGGTGATCATTTTCGATCGTTTGGTTCTATTATTGACGGCCACTACAGTTGGCTCTAACAATGATGGTTGTTTTTAATTTTTAATTTTTTTGATATTTTTAATATATTTTAAAATTTTTATACTTTTAAATAATTTTCAATATTTAAATAATATTTTATATTTTTATAAAATTCATTTTATTAATTTTTAAAAATTTTTACTAAAATGATAAAATTACCCTTCTAACTATCAAAATTTAATTGTTGATCATTAAAATTAACTGTTAACTTTAGTCAAGAGTGGGCATTTGGGTTTTTAAAAGTTAATAGATGACAATGTCTTTAAGTGAAATCTTGAGTGGGAATAAGTCTTTCGGCCTTTCTTAATATGATGGGTTATTAAAATTTTGGTTTGTAATGTCAGAGAAATAATGTACATTTTGAATTTAGTTTATAAATTTAAGCATAATGGTATACTAGTAAATAGAGTTTAAGTAGTAGACATCTTAACGTAAATAATAACCCTTTTAGATTATTCGTCAAAATTGGATTATGGTTATTCATAATTCAATAATTATAAGTTGTATCAAACATTTAAGAGTCAATTCTCATATAATCAATTATTCATATAACCATAATCCAATGATCATAATTTATGTCAGAAAGTCACGTAAAGAGATCACATGAAATTATAAATTTATTCATTGAATGAATAAACCATTTCCTATAAATGTAGAAGATGCAACAATAATGGATACTTTTAAGGAACAAATTTAAATACTATCTTCAAGTGCACAATTTGAAACTTATTGATGAGATTTCTCGTCATAAAAAAGGTAAGTTTTTTTTTGAGTGAGAATTTTCTCTTCTTTCTGTAATAGCCCAAGGGTAGAATTGTCCTTTTAGGCTTGAAATCAAAGGTAAAAGTGAGATTTCCCTGATAGAATATAGAGTTGAGAGGGTTCAGGGCCAGTTTAGTCATTTAGAAGCTATTTGTGGCTTGTACATGAGTATTCTTAGAAGAATATTCTATATATGGTGCAAAAAGAAAGGAAATTGAGATTTCCATGAGACATACGATCGTACGCCTTAGACACGCAACCGTCTGTCACATATTTTAGCCATATATACGTTTTATTTTTTAGCTTTCACATAGTTCCTAGCTTTTATTTTCTTCTTCTTCTCTGTATCCTAGTGAACCCAAGAGTTGAAAGAGATCAACTAGCAGCTCATCAGCTTCAGATTAGAGATCCATACTCTTAGAGAGAGAGAGAGAGTAAGCTTCCATAGCTAGAGGTAAGTGTTCCCTTACCTCTTTCACCTTGTTTTATAGCATATCTTCTTCATTGTTTGAGTTGAGTGGCATTGGCTATTTGTTGTGACGTTTACCAAACATGCTTGATGTAATGACCCAAGGGGGATATTATCATTTTAGAAAGTTTCAAGGGGTAGAAGAGTCATTTTAGAAGTCCTTTAGGGCTTAGTTCAGTTTCTGTGCAAGGGCGGGTGGAAATGGCTATTTTCCACCGCACACACGACCGTGTGTCTTGCCTCAGCTAGATATATAGTTTATTTTCTTCCAGTTACGCGCAGTCAGCTTTCCAGCTTATTTCTCTTCTTCTTCCTCAGCTCCAGTGAACCCTAGAGTTCCAGAGAGAGATCCCCCAGTAGCCCAGCTTCAGATTAGAGATCCAGAGGCTTCCAGAGATAGAGGTTAAGCTTCCATGGCATGACGTAAGTGTTTTCCTTACCTCTCTCACTGTTTTCAGAGCATGAATGACTGTTTTCAACTTATGTGAGCTTTATGTGTGCTTGTTTGAGATATTTCCAGCATGTTTGAGCTGTGTTATTATGGATGATAGCATGATTGAGTGATTTTCCATGACTGATATGCATATATACTGTTTTCAGATGATATATGCTTAATTGATGATATGTGGCGTGTTTGAGTTGATGAAATGATGATTAATTGCTTGCTAGCAGCAGTAGAAAATGTGTATGTTGGATGATTTGGAGTGTGGATGAGTTGGTGTGGGAATTTCTAGATTTCCAGACGCTATCTACAGAATTTAGGTCGAGCACACGACTGTGTATCCCTAATGCATGCCCGTGTGTCCTCATTTTTGCATGGGACACGACCGTGCAGGTTGACCGTGTGCGTGTAGAAACCCAGACACACACCCGTGTGCCCGAGTACACACGCCTGTGTGCCCGAGTACACACGCCCGTGTGCCCGAGTACACACGCCCGTGTGCTTTCCCCCAATTCCACACGCCCGTGTATGCTGAGACACGGGAAGAAGAAGAAGAAGGCAGCCACACACCTGTGCAGTGTGATACACGCTCGTGTGCCCCTTGTTGCATGCCCGTGTGTCCAGCCAGTTTTCATGATTTTGATTCCAGAACCTTACACGCCCAGCAGCACGATGGCCACACGGTCCCGTGTGCCTTGACACATGCCCGTGAGCCCCAAAACACACGCCCGTGCACTTAAGAAAAGCAGAAATGAAATTAAAAAGGGAATTAAGCTACCCTAAGCCATTCCTAAGCACACAAGACTCAGAATTAACATCAGAAAATAGCATATCATGCATGATTATCAGCATTTAGCATGGCATGCCATATCAGAGGTTTTCAGACTGGATCCACAGATCCAACAACATTATTTTCAGATATACATATATGATTTTTCATATATCAGATAGGGGTGGATACGAGGGGGCACCTGTGAGTTCGCACACCCGCTAAAGAGGGAAACTAGCATCCGCTAGAGAAGACGTGGTCACTGACCAAGCTCGATAAAGAGTGCTGGTTGTGCATCAGTAGATTCAGTAGGACTTTGAACTCACACGACCAGGGTGTCGAATCCCTGTATTCATCAGTCTGGCCAGCATAGCAGATTTTCAGATACAGTATTTTCTGATATAGATTTTAGTATATACTATACGTATATATTCAGGATCTTCGGATCACAGTTTTATTATCAGAAAGAGTTTTCAGAAGAGGTAGCTTTTCAAAAAAACAAGCCTGAGGGTAAATTTTTACAGTTTTCAGTATACATGACATCAGCATATACATTTCATTGTCATGTACAGCATCTCATGAGAAACAGATGAGAAACAAAACAGTAATAGAACAGAACAGAGTAGAAATATAACAGAATTCAGTAAGAAATAATTCAAAAAACGGATATACTTCGGTATATCAAGAGAATACGAATCCTTCAGCAGTATAGTAGAACCTCCTACGTGACGAGTCACGTAGTCAGTTGTTTGACCTGCGAGTGTTGTGTTTGGAAACGCTTGCTGAGTGACTTTGTCACTCACTCCCTTCCCTGTTTCCTTTTTGCAGGTCAGTGATTCGTGGCTGAGCTAAAGCGAGACCGCTGCAAGATTTTGGGGATATGGCTCGGCGCAGCAGATAGCATATTGGCTCGCATGCTTGTATTTTCTCATGTATATGTGTGTGTGTATCGTACTTCTGTATACACTATATGACTATTATATGTTTTATACATGAACAGCTTGGGTTTTCACGCTTACATTTCAGTGTATTTGAATATTGAATTATATTTACAGTTTCTTTTTATAAAGAAATTTTTCAGACAGTCGCAGCAGTAAGTTTCCTTACTGTAGAGGTCCCCGTCTCAGGTATATTTTATTATTATATATAGTATTTTCCGCAGCGCACAATAACCTGGGGTGGGGGTCGCTACACTTGAGCATTAAAATAAAGGTTTAATCGAGTTATTTCATGTGAATATGCTTATATCATTGAGAATATGTGTTTTATGTTTTATTTTGATAAATGTGGCATGGCTAGCATGATTTTGGTGAGATTTGATGATTATATATGTTGTTGCTAATGCTTTGAGCCTATTGTTATGCTTGATTGAGATTGAAAAATGCTAGATAAGAAGAGAGTTGGAATTTCTAGGTTTATACACGGGGAGAGTGTAGAGATTAAGTTAAGCATACGATTGTGTACCTATAGGTACATGCTTGTATGACCTCATTTCTATAGGAGCACGGCTTTGCATGCACTTATATGCACCTAGAAAGCCTAAACACATACCTGTGTGACTAAGCAAATGCTCGTGTGCTCAATCCTAATTTCGTATGCCCATGCAAGCAAGACACGAAAGTGTTGGATGGCAGTTACACGCTCGTGCAAGTGTGGGGCATAACCTTGTACCTTAATGCACACCCGTGTGTCTCACACCACACACCTGTATAGCCAACCAAAGTTTCATAAAATTATTTTAGAAGCTAGTATAACTGAGAGCATGACTGACATACGATCTCGTGTGCCTTCCTACATACTTGTGCACTAAGTAACACACGCTCGTGTACATTAAGAAAAATACAGAAAGAGTTTTAAAGTAATGTTAAGCCACTCTAAACCATTTCTAAGCATTAATAATTCAATAATAATAAGATAAGATAACATACCATGCATTATTAGCAATATAGAGCATAACATGCCATACCAGAGTTTCCAAAAACAGATCTAAGGATCCAATAACATGTTTTTAAAAGTATAGATATACAATATTCTGGACATTAGTTAAGGGTTAATATGAGGGAGCACCTGTGAGTTCATATTTTTGTTAAAGAAGGAAACCAAAGTCTATTAAAGAGAACATTGTCATTGACCAAACTCGTTAGAAAGAGTGTTAGTTATGCATCAATAAATTATAATAAGATTGAACTCATACGGTCAGGGTGTTGAATCCTTATATTCATCAGTCTGGCCAGCACAGTAGTTATTTTCAGATACATATATATGTATATATATATGTATAGATATATAAATATATATGTATATGTATATATACATATATACATATATATATATATATATATATATATATATATATATATATATATATACATGTATATACATATATATAGACATATATAGACATATATATATATCCAACATCTTTGGATCATAGCTTTTATTTCAGAAAGAGTTTTTAGAAAACAGACCCAAGGGCAATTTTTATAGTTTTCAATATTAACCTGACATCAGAGCATGCATATCATGTCATTTATAGCATTTTATGAGAAATAGAATAGATAAAGACAAAGAATATTATAGAAGACAGAAACATGTCAGAAGTAAAAAATATAGAAGACACTAAAACAGAAAATAGTGTGACAAGTCACAAAATAAGATTTAGCGTAAGACTTTCTTATTTTAGATATAGGAAACACTTGCTAAGTGATTTTATCACTCATCCCCCTCTCTTGTTTCCTCTTTTATAGGTTAGTGAGCTTATGGCTGAGTAAGGTAAGAAGACTGTCAGATTTTAGGGATATAGCTTAGTAGTAGATGGCATGTTTATTGCTTGTATGCTTTTATATAGTTTTGATCATGTATATGTGTGTATGATATTCTTATTACATACTGTATGAGTAGTATTTTTTAAGGCACAGGGTCGTGTACCATACTACACCGGCATGTAGCTACTTAAACACCCTTCTGTGTCTTGTTTACATGGGGCATGCAAAATTGGGAATAAGCACACGGGTGTGCACATTGACTGCATGAGCATGTGTCTGGATTTTCATACACACATGAATGCCATGCAAGGTCATATTCATACAGAAAAGAAGCCACACAAACGTGTATCCTTGGGTACACAATCATGTGCACGACTTTTCTTCTGTGATACGAGTCTGGAAATCCATAAATCCTAGATTTCTTAACTCAAAACATAACCATAACTCAATCAAACATGCATATAGCAAATATATAAGCCAATAAACATTCTTATTTCATCCATTCAACGTAAAGCATGCTAAAAATCTCACATTTCTCATAAATACATACCCAAGCATATAATCATCAAAACACTTCATAATAATCTCATGAATCATCATCCATTGTCTCATTTCATTATCAAATCATGTTATAACACATTCCCAACATATAGTAAACACTTAAAAGGGAACTCAAACTAGTAAATCATGTAAAACCCAAATAAAATAGGTAAGGAAATACTTACCTCTCACCATTACATCCAGATCTCTCTCTCTAATGGTGTCTGAATATTTTACTTGGTTAATGGGTACTGGTTGGATGGTTTTTAGCCTAGGGTTTATTGGAAAATGGAGAAGAGAAGAAAGCTGAAGGGAATAAACTGAGTGAAAAATAAGAAAACGAAACATTTATAGCACCTCTCACCTAACACATGAGCATGTGTCCAAGACACACAGTCGTGCATGCAAGAAAAATCTCAATTCTCTTTCTCTCACACCATACATGAAATATTATTCCTAGATTATCCATGTATGTAGCATCCTATATTCAGAAAAGCCCTTAGGGGAAGGGTTTTAGGGTTAGAAATGAAATCCAAAAATAGATTGGGAGTCTAGAAGAATTCAAAGGTGAGTTAGTAAGTTTTCAGAGTCTGTGTAGCTTTCGTATGAATCCTTTCACGAAGATTCGATCATGCAAGTGCACGGGAAATAAGTAATGCCCATTTTCCCTTGTGCACGCCCGTGCACCTGCCTTGCACGCCCGTGCAAGTGCATGTATATAAGTGAGCCGAGAGAATTAAGTCATTTTCTTTCTCACCCAGCTTTCATTTCAACCATTTCTCTCTTATTTCAGTTCCTCCCAACCTTAGAGAGGAAATTAGCCAGCAGTAGCTCCCGATCAAGTTAGAAAGCCAAGAGAATAGTTCGATAGAAAAGCTTCCAGAGGTAATGGCGCGAGGTAAGTATTCGTTTACTTCTCCTTGTATTTTCCCAGCTTGCTTTGATGGATTTTGATGCTTGACATGTGATGAGTTTCGTGCATGCTTAGATGATGATGTTTGTTGTGTGAGATGCTAAATTTGCCATCCTTGGAGCATGCATGCATGTTTGAGCATGTTTTAGTGAGAGAATCGCTAAGCTTCCATGGTAGAATCTTTGTGAATTGATGCATGTTGAATTGAATGCTTCAAATGTGTTTATTGAGGTGCTGGGAATGTGTGTTTGAAGTGAATTTGGAATTGAATGAGAATTGGTTGTGAATTATGCATTTTCCAGACGGGTGCTCTTGTTGAAGAACAAGACACACGACCGTGTGCCTGCATGGCCCGGCCATGTGCCTTTGTTTTTCCAGACGTATGCCCGTGTGCACGGCCAGAATTACAGACACACACCTGTGTGTCCTGAGGGACACACCTGTGTGTAAGCTTTTACAGTGAAAATTTCCAAAAATTCCAATAGCATGCACGACTAGTGCACGACCCCGTGTGTCTAGGCACATGCCCGTGTGCCTTGGTCATGCACACCCGTGTGTGAGTCATGCACGCTCGTGTGCCTTGCCCACACACTCGTGCAGCAGCAGTTTTTCAGAAATTAATTAATTAAAGCATGAGAATTCAGTTAAAGGCCAAATGAGCAACAGATAATCAGAAATTCAGTTAATAAAACTGCATATACATACCATAGCATGACATGTAGCTTCAGAGAGGATCGAGGGATCCGAATTCAATAGATTTCAGTATTCAAAACCTGATGTATGGGTAAGAGTATGGGTGAACTCGAGAGGGCATCTATGGCATTCAACTTTCTGACACCAGTCAGATTGTCCAGTATTTCAGATTCAGCTTTCTGACACCAGTCAGATTGTTCAACATTTCAATTTCAGCCTTCTGATACCAGTCAGATCGTTAGCATTTCAAATTCAACTTTCTAGCCAGTAGCTAGACTGTTCAACTCACATGGTCATGATGTCGAATCCCTGTGTTCACCAGTCTGATCAGCACAACAGGTACCTTCAGGTACATAGAGATATTCAGATGCACGGATCCATAGTATTTTTAGTTAGCATAACATGACATACACATCATGACATGAGTAATATTGATATTAGTAAATGAATAAGATTCAGGTAATCAGATTAATCAGTTTCAGATTCCAGCAAGCGTATAGACGTATGAATAGGGCCGAGACCAGGTATGTTTGTGAATGTATGTTGCTTGCTTGGGTTTTGAGGGAAGTAAGGAATGCTTACTGGGTGATCTTTATCACTCATTCCCCTCATTTTTCTTTCCATTTCAGGTTTTGGTGTTGTTGGCGAGGAGCGGGTAGATCGAGGCTAGCGGGAGAGGGCCCACACCACAGTTCCAGTATGTATATTTCAGTTTTGGACCTGATGGGTCATTTTGTAAATGTTTCTATGTACTCAGATATAAAACAGTGTACAGAACAACATGTATATATGAAAAGGCCATTATGGGCTCATTATATATTGTACATTTCAGATATATGTATTTTACGCTTCTGTATTTGTATTCAAATTGTATAGCAGCTGTAGAAACTTTTATTTATTTTTCGTAGGATTCCCGTCACGTGTACCCATATTTTCATATTATTAATAAAAGTGTCTCGGTATTCAGCAGCAGAGGTACGCGTGGCGGCAGGTCCTATAATGTACAAGCCACAAAAAGCTTCTAAATGAATTTTCTACCTTTGATCTTAAATCTACTTCCTATAAGAAAATCTCACTTTTACTCTTGGTTTTAGAGCCTAAAAGACAATTCTACCCCTATGCTATTACAATTCTCGCCCTTTAATAAAATTTCACCCCCAGAATTAACTAAATAACTCTGGGTACCTCTCTCTCATCTTAAACTTAACCTCCCAGGTGACTTCCTCGATTCTTTGACTCCTTCATAACACTTTAAATAAAAGAATCTTTTTATTTTTGAGGGTCTTCACTTTATAATCTAGAATTTGAACAAGTCTCTCCTGGTAGCTCATATCATCTACCAACTCTAAATCTTGAATCTGTAATACATCGAAGGATCTGTCACATATTTTTTCAACTGAGATATATGAAACACATCATAAATCCTGTCCATACTAGCTAGTAAGGCCAATTTATAAGCAATTCTACCTATTCACGCCAGAATCTCATAATGACTAATAAACCTTGAAATTAACTTGTCTCTCTTACCAAATCTTATGACATATTTGTAGGGAGCAATTTTCAGAAACACGTTGTCTCTAACCTTAAACTCTATCTCCTTATGTCTTTGATTTGTATAATTCTTTTAATGATCTTGGGCCTATTTAATTTTCTACCTGATAACTCTGATAAACTCAATCATCATCTAAGTCATCTCTGGTTTTATTGTTGTCTCTATTGAATCTCTCTCACTAATCTCATCCCAAAACAAGGGCGATCTACACCTCCTACCATATAGAGCCTCAAATGATGCTATTTGAATAGTGAACTGATGACTGTTGTTGTAGGTAAACTCTATCAATGGTAATACCTCAGCCCAATTAACTTGAAAATCTATACAACAAGCTCTCAACATATCTTTTAGAATTTGACTAACTCTCTCAGTCTGACTATTTGCTCGTGGATGATAAGCTGAACTAAAATGAAGTCTAGTTCCCAAAACTTTTTGTAAACTACCTAAAAGGCTGACAAAAATCTGGAATCTCTGTCTGATACTATATCTCTAGGAACCCTATGTAATATGATGATCTTGCAAACATATAGATGATCCAACTGATCGGTGCTCATACTATCTTTGATTGGTAAGAAATGTGCAGACTTACTCAATTTATCAACAATGACCCAGATACTATTATAACTTTACTACACTCTAGGGAGTTCTGATATAAAATCCATAGATACATTCTTTTTTTTCTACTTAGGAATCCTAAAAAACTGTAACAAACCAGAAGGTCTTTGATATTCTACCTTAACTTACTGACAAACCAAGCATCTAGCCACATAATCTATAATATCTCTTCTCATATTAGACTACCAAAACATTTTCTTGAGATCTTGATACATCTTTGTATTGTCTGGATGAGCTAAATAAATGTGTCATGAGCCTCTGACAAAATCCTCTACCTCAACTCTGTAGTCTTTAGCATACAAACTCTGTCTCTGAATCTTAAAATTTTATCTCTAACCTTAAAACCTAATAGTGTACCCTCGAAGACCTTTTGAACCATTCTCTGAACCCATGAATCGGTCCTCTAGGAAACCCTGATGTTATTATATAGAGTAAATGTTATCTGAAGTCTAGAGAACCTGATTGTCACTATCTCGATTTCATTTCTGGCAATCTCATACTATAACTCACTCTGAGCTATAATTATAGACAAAGATATTTTTTTGCTTAAAGTATCAACTACTACATTAGCTCTACTTGGGTGATATATGATCTCATAATCATAATCTTTCACCAGCTCTAACCATATCCTCTATCTCATATTTAACTCTCACTGGGTAAAGAAATATTTCGGACTCTTATGATCAGAATAGATACAACACCTCACCCTACAAAGATAATGTCTTCAAATGTTCAGGGTAAAAACTACAGTAGCTAACTCCAAGTCATGAGTAGGGTATCTTAACTCATGGTCTTTTAATTGCTTAGAGGCATAGACAATTATCCTACCAGACTGCATCAACAATGTTCTAATCCCTAGGTAGGAAGCATCTGTGTAGATATTATAAACAATACCCTTCTGACGCAATAGTAACACTGGAGCATTCGTCAATCTCTATTTCAACTCATGAAATCAAGGTTCACACTCTTCGATCCATACAAAAGGCATCTCACTCTAAGCCAAAACAGTCAATGACTTGGCTATGCTGGAAAAGCCCTCAATAAATCTTCTATATTATCTTGCTAACCCAAGGAAACTCCTCACCTCTTTAGCAGTCCTTGGTTTCGGCTAACTCATAATCACTTTTACCTTGCTAGGATTTATTGAAATACCGGTTGCTGAAACAACGTGTCCAAAGAAAGATACACTACTTAACTAGAACTCACATTTATCAAACTTGATATCAAGTTGTTTGTCTCTCAATCTTTGAAGGACAAATCTCAAATGCTCTTTATACTCCTCTATACTCTTTGAGTAAACCAAGATGTCGTTGATAAATACAATCGTGAATCTATCTAGACAGCCTTAGAAAACTTGGTTCATCAAATCTATAAATACTATAACAGCATTAGTTAAACCAAAATGCATCACCACCAACTCATAGTGGTTATACCTCATCTTCAAAGTAGTCTTAGGTACACCTTTTTCTGTAACTCTGACCTGATGGTACCTAGACCTCAAATCAATCTTAGAGAATGTCATAACTCTACTCAACTGGTCAAACAAATCATCTATCTGAGGTAACAGATACTTATTCTTGATTGTCACCTTATTCAGCTTTCAATAATCTATGCATATTCTTAGTGATCAATCTTTCTTTTTCACAAGTAGAATAAGAGTACCTCATAATGAACAACTCAGTTTGATAAATCTCTTATCAATCAATTCTTAAAGCTGTTTCTTCAACTCTTAAAACTCTACTAGAGCTATCCGATACAAAGCCTTAGAAATATAAGTCGTACTAGGAAGCAACTTAATAAAAAAACTCCAACTCTCGCTTTAGAGCTAATCTTGATAATTCCTCAGGAAAGACATCTGAAAACTCTCTTACTACAAACACCTCTTCGATACTTAACTCAACTGCATCTCTATATACTACGTTAGCTAAGTATTTTACATATCTCTTACTTAACAATCACTTCGCTTACTAATAAGAAATGAGTGTAGTCTCTACTTTACCCTCACAAAAAGAAACTAATCAGGGCTTAGCTACAATCTAACCTTTTTTCTCTTACAATCTATCTCTGCCCCGTAACAACTCAAGAAATTCATGTCTAAGATCATGTCAAAATCAGCTAACTCTAATATGATCAGGTTTATCCTCAAAGTCCTTTCCATAATAACTACCTTCTGGTTTACTAGTACTCGATCACTCACTATCACACCTCCATAAGGTATTTCAACATAAATACTCCTCTTTGCCACACTAGGCCTTAATTATAATCTCTCTATCATTCCTTTGGATATGAAACTATGTGTAGCAACATAATTAATCAACACATATAAAGAAGTATCAAAGAAAACCAACTGACCTGTAACTACATGAGGAGTCATCTCAGCCTAATCTCACCTCACAGCAAAAACTCTAGCTCTAACACCAATTCTCTTAGCTCTAACACCTTTGTCAACTGGACCTTGAACACCTCTATTAGGACCGACTTTACCAACTAATAGCCTAACTTCTACTCCTCTAATTAGACACTCAAACACTCTGTGACCAATTTATCAGTATCAGAAAAATATATCCTGACCTGTAAGACACTCTTTTGGGTGACTCTTGTCATATGTCCTACATATTGACAAATCCACTCTCTATCTATATCTCTTCCTTTTGAAAGGTTTCCTTGAATACATTGGTTTCTTACCTATATCTCCACCTCTCTTAAAAACTTTCTTTACTAGTCTTGAAAAGAAACACATCCTCTACAAATAAACCTCAAATCTCAAGGCTTGCCCTAAAGCTTCATTGAATCCTTATAGGGGAGAAGAACTAGTCATCACATCTCTGGCAATAACTGCATACAAATCGTGGACAAACTTCTATACTTTGATCAGCTTATAACCTACTACTTTAGGAACAAATCTCGTCAATGCATTAATCCGGGTAGCATAATCCTTAACTAAACTAGTCTCCTAAGTCAACTCAATAAACTCTTGGGCTCTAGCATGTACCATATCAGTACCATGGTACTCCTCATCAAACAATTTCTAAAACTCAACCTAAGATAACCTTTCCTCATCAACTAATGCTCTCGCGAGGTTTTACTATACCTTCGTATCACCTCTCAACATAAACGTAGCATATTGAATTCTTTCTTTGTTTGTCATGGTAAATAAACCTATAACACTTTCTGTTGATTCTATTTATTCTTCTGCCACAGCTAGATCTTGGAAACTACTGAATTTGGATGACTGATTAGCCCTAGGTTAACTTTAGATTAGATGTAATATGTCAGAACCACTAGTACCTACTGTATCTATCTTAGAACTTAGATCTCTTTGATGACCAAACTGATAAGTCTCTTTGATGGTCTCTGACATACTCTATCCACCTTGACCATACAGATCTTTAACTAGCCTCTGATAGGCTTTTTGTCTCATTAACTTAGAAGTCTCTACTTTGACCACTGGTTAGCAACCCTCTTTTAACATTTCTCTGAAAATTTCCTTACATCCTCAGGCCTAAGAGATACCTTGGAGTGTTAAGATCTCTTATGGTCACTTAAACTCATAGGTTTAACAGAGGCATTACTCTCTTTCTGTACAACTAGAGGTAAAGGGGTTTGGGCTCTTCTATTTTAAATACCACAACACATGGGTTAATATCCAAAAACATACTAAACTTCTTATTACTATATTTACATTGAGAAAAAACGAGCAATAACTGTTGGGGACATGCTGGCCTTGGCTCATGCAATCTTTTAGAAAACCATGCATTTGAATTCTACAAAATAGCTCAAAGCATTGCTCCAATGGCTCACAACATTGTTTTGATACTAATAACTATAGTGACCCCCTCCACAAGCCTACTATGTGTAACTATATATCATATTATAATATGTAGTATTATGAAAATACGCTTATAACGGAGATCCTTATAGTAAAATATCTATTACTTAAATTTTTTTCAAATCTGAATATGAAAGCTAAAATGGAAAATACTATGAATAAAATGAGAAAATAATAATTTCTTTCTTGGAAATCCCAAGCTATGCATTTTCTAAACATGTTGTTCATACAACATCTTACATTAGTACCATACATATAATCATGCATAAAGCCAAAATAAAATATACTAAGTATGCAAGCTAAAACATGTTATCTATTACCAAACCATGTCTCCAAAATCTGATAGTAGCATTGCTCTTGCCCAGTCCTAAGATCACTGACCTACAAAAGAGAAAGGAAAAAAAAAAGGGTGAGCAATAAAATCACTCAACAAGCATTTCATATCCCTAACACTAGCAAGTTTCAAGCTCAAGCTGATCTCATATCTTTCCATATTATTCTTCAATAAATTTCTCATTCTTTTATTTCTTGTTTCTTGTTTCTTGTTTCTGATTTTTTTACTTTCTTATTTCATCTGTTTTCATGAGTGTTCTTTGTCTTTCTCTATCTTATTTCTCATAAATATTGTACATGACATGATATACATGCTCTGATGTCATGTAGATGCCAAGTAGTTATAAAAACTTACCCTTGGGCCTGATTTTTGAAAACTCTTTCTTTTCTGAAAACTCTTTCTGATATAAATCTCTGATCTAAAGATCCTGAATATATACATAGAGTATAAGCTGAAATCTATATCAGAAAATATTGTATCTAAAATTATTTACTAGACTGGCTAGACTGATGAATATAAAGATTCGACATCCTGACTATGTGAGTTCAATCTTATAATAAAACTACTTGTGCACGACTAGTACTTTCTCTAATGAGCTTAGTCAAAGACCATATTTTCTCTAGCGGATACTAGTTTTCCTCTTTAGTGGGTGTGCAAAGTCACAGGTGTCCTCTTGTATCCACCCTTAACGTATGTTTAGAACATCATATAACTATACTATAAAATCATGTATTGGATCCTTGGATCTGTTTTTGAAAATATCTGATATGACATGTCATGCTCAATGTACTGAAAATTATGCATGATATGTTGTTATATCTTGTTATTCTTAAGTTTCTTGTACTTAGAAGTTAACTCCTCCTATGGGTGTGTGTCCAAGACACATAGTTGTGTATGTAAGAAAAATCTTAATTCTCTCTCTCTCGTGCCATACATAGAATATTCTTTCCAGAATATCCATGAGGAAGCCATAAAAGGCTTCCAAATGACTATTCTACTTTTGAACCTTCTCAAATCTACTTCCTATCAGGAAATCTCACTTTTACCTTTGGTTTCAGAGCCTAATGGACAATTCTACCCCTAGGTTATTACATTCTTCACATGTGTTGAGGTTTAAGATATTAAGTTAGTAGATGACTTATGTTATTAAGAGGAGTTAGTTCAGATTTTGGATCATTGAGTTAAAACTTTGAGAAAGAAAGAGATTTAATTGGTTAAAGTGTTATGAAAAAACCAAAGATATGAGGAAATGACTTGGGAGGTTAAGTTTGAGTTTAAGCAGATTTTTTCAGAGTTGTTCAAGTAATTCCGAGGATGAAATTTTTATAAGAAGGTGAGGGTTGCAAAAGTTGAGCTTTGAAAGAAGATAAAATGGGTAAGAATGAGGGTAAATTGAGAGTTTTATAGTGTTAAATTGGTTTAGATGGACTTTGTGGGTATTTTAGTCTTTAAAAGCTTTATATAGGCTGTACACATGTCAACCAAAGACGTTATCACATGTACAACATAGAAATACATGAGAATTTTTTAATTTCGCCATGCATGATCATGCATCCTCACATGCACAGCCTTACATGTTTTCTTTTCATGTGCCATATATAAAGTAGCATTGTGTGAGAAATTTTCATAATTTCCAAATCTAAAATCATGAGCTTTTTATAGAGGGAGAGCTAGAGAGCTAAGGGAGAGCTTAAGTACATCAATCCGATCCTAATGACCAAAGTTTAACCAACAGAGAGAAAGGTTGATAATGGGCCTAAAGCTAAGTGATTTCATTAACTTATTTATGCTTGATTTGTTTGTGATGCTTAAATTTGATCTATTTGATACATGATTGTATGAAATTAATGATAAATGAAGCTACTTAATGTGAATTAATATGAAATGAAGTAATAAATGTATGGATTTAACGTGAAGTACAATAGATCTAAGTTATTCTTATGAAATGAATGTTTATTATTATGTGTTTTGTTGGAAGCTACAAGCTAAAGTACACTTCTACCTAATTCTAGTTACTTTAACAATACATGTTGATTTGATGGCTGTGAAATGGTTAAAACCATGCTTAAGTGATGTATGAAGGAAATAAGCATGATAATGGTGGATTTGTAATTTAATATTCGAATTTGATAAGATATACATGATATTAAGTTTGAATTGGTGTGATTCCATTTGCTTTGGGTATTATAATAATTCCATATTGATATTATATGTTATTTTGAGGATCTACTGTTGAGTTGGTGAAGATTCTCGACTAGTCAAAATCTGTCATGGTAGAGCATGACGTAAAACCATACGTTTGAAGAGACACATGTTCATACCTTCATATACTATTCTAATGTATATTTGCTAGCTTTGTATTATTGTTTCCTATTTCTTTTATGTTTTTGGATGGTAATCTATCACTAGATTACATTTTTTTTAAGTTACTATTAAGTTTCTCTTACTTAAGTCAGATTAAAGGTGTGATTTTGGAAAAATATTCTTTCTTTCTTCTTTATTTTCCTTTATAATCTATTTTATACTCTTATTTTACTGTTTCTGTTATTTTTCTTAGTGCATAGGCATACATATGGTCATGTGTCAAGCCATGCTAACTTCTAAAATGTTTCTACTCCTTTTTGACTGATTAGACAGATATGTGTTTCAGGAAACATGGTCGTGTATACATACCATATAGTCGTGTCCCTATGTACACAGGCTTGTAACAAAGCACCTATACTCTATGACCCTTATATGATTATATATGCGAAGGCACTGGCATACTGGCCTCAGTCATGCATGCTCTATATGACTATGATCATAAAGAGATACGTAGACACATGAATGTGTGTTATACTCTACTTCTACAATTTTCATCTCTAAAACTTGTAGAACCATGCTCAAACTCAACCTACTCTCAACCTCTCTCTTCAAATAAGCTTATTCTAACACATATACATGCAACCACAAGCTTCTATCACAACTTTCATTATCTCATGTTGACTAGTTTAATTAGGAAAGATTTGATTATATGTTGACTAGCTTAATTAGGAAAGATTTGATTTAGTCTTAATTAGCTTGATTGTAGGAATTATTTGATTAGACTAATTATTTTATTTCCTATTATTGTATTTCCTAATTAGTTATAGAATTTGTGTATAAATATCTTGTTCAATAGGATGTAAATTCATTGAGAAATACAAGAATTTTTTTTACTCCAAAAATCTTCATGGTATCAGAGCTTTGCTGTCTTTTGAGGTGATTTTTTTTCCCTCTGCAGCACTAGGGTTCTTCTCAATAATATTTTCTTTTCTACTGATCTGAAAGAGGTTGAGTTTCCTCCCTCTTTGACTGTCACCACCCATACAACAAGAAAGCACAGCCTCCAATCGGCCATTACCCAAATTTCGACCTCCATCTGCTGTCGCGCTTGGGCTCACGTGCCGATCAGAGATTCTGGACAGATTCCACTCGCAGACATAGGGTGATTTTGTTGCTTGTTCAAATTATTTTTCTATGGGAGACACTAAGGCAATAGATAATATCTCTCTTTCACAAATCAGTGCTGTTAAGTTGGATGGGGCTGGTACGTATCTTGCTTGGTCACGGGCTTGTTTACTGTTTATTAAATCTAGAAAATTGCTAAGTTATATTACTGGAGACAAGAAACCTCCGAATGTGTCTGATGTTGCCTATGCTCAATGGGATTCTGAAAATTCACTTGTTATGACATGGCTTTTGAATACTATGCACCCCCGAATTTCCAAACAATATTTATTACTTGACACTGCAGAAAAAATCTGGAATTCAACTAAACGCACTTATTCTCGAAAAGGGAATGATGCCCAGATCTTTGAAATTCGGAATAAAATCCATGGCACAAAACAAGGCAAGTTGACTATTACTGATTATTATTCTGAATTAAGTGGGTTATGGCAGGAGATAGATTATTATCAAGATCTCCAAGCACATTGTATTGAAGATGCAGTCTTATTTCAAAAACTAGTTGAGAAGGAACGAGTCTATGATTTTCTAGCTGGATTGAACCCAGAGGATGATCAGATTAGGGTTCAAGTTCTCGGAAAAATTCCTTTTCCTTCTCTTGAGGATGCATACTCCCATGTCCAACAGGAAGAAAGCCGACGAGGTGTCATGCTTTACTCAACACCAACGGAGAAGTCTGGGTTAACTGTTTCTCAAGAGCAACCAAAGGCAACCACTTCTGATAAAGATTACTTGCAATGTGACTATTGTGGAAAGCCAAGGTATACAAAGGAGACTTGTTGGAAGTTACATGGTCGACCAACTAGAGGTCGAGGGGGAAAACGAGTCAGTTCATCTAGAGTTCAAGCAAATGTAGCCGAAACTGTGGAGACATCCAAGGAAACAGGCCCTGGAGAAACTTTGTCTTCTGATGAAATTCAGCATCTCCGCCGACTCTTGACTAAACTTGACTCTTCCACCATTGCCACATCTAATTATATGCAAGCAGGTACTACTCTTACCGCTCACTTTAATCCTTGGATTATCGATTCTGGTGCGAATAGACACATGACAGGCTCTTATAAAGGCTTTCAAAACTATTCTCCATGTCTTAAAGGAGAGAATGTCAGAATAGCCGATGGCTCTTTAACCCCTGTCTCTGGAAAAGGTTCTATTGCTTGTACACCTAATATTAAACTTTCATTTGTTCTCCATGTACCTGAGCTTCCTGTTAATCTTTTATCTGTTAGTTCCATCACCAAAGCCCTAAACTGTAAAATCGAATTCTTTCCTGATCATTGTATTTTCCAGGATCTTCAAACAGGGAAGAGGATTGGCAGTGGTAGATTGCATGATGGCTTATACATGTTCGATGAAACTCGAAACTCTGGTCAAGCCTTTTTTGGAAATAATAAAGATGTTAACCAAGAAATAATACAGTGGCATAGGCGGTTAGGACATCCATCCTTTTTTGTTTTGAAGAAGTTATATCCCAGTTTATTTTCGAGAACTCAGTTTGAATCATTATTTTGTGATGCTTGTGAGTATGCCAAACATACTAGAAACTCTTATCCTTTGAGTAACAATAGAAGCACTATTCCATTTATGACTATTCATTCTGATGTGTGGGGTCCTACTCAAACAATTTCTTTGTCTGGTAGTCGATGGTTTGTTACTTTTATTGATTGTTGCACTCGAGTGACTTGGGTATATTTATTAAAGGCCAAAAATGAAGTTTTCTCTTGCTTTCAGTCATTTCATAAGCTGATTTGCACTCAATTTGATGCTAAGATAAAAATCCTAAGAACTGACAATGGCACAGAATACATGGATAAAAACTTTGGTGCTTATTTGGAGTCAAACGGGATAATCCATCAAACTAGTTGTCCTTATACTAGTTCTCAAAATGGAGTAGCTGAAAGAAAAAATAGGCATTTGTTAGAAGTGGCAAGATCTCTTATGTTCACCATGAATCTACCAAAACCTTACTGGGGGGATGCTATTCTAGTAGCTGCTTATCTTATCAATAGAATGCCACTCAAAGCACTTGATTTTCAAAGTCCTCTAGAAGCTCTAAAAGGTAAGAATGAATATACTGTTCCTCCAAAGGTATTTGGGTGTGTTTGTTTTGTTCACACTAGAAATGTTGGGAAACTTGATCATAGAGCCCTTAAATGTGTTTTCATTGGGTATTCTTCTACACAAAAAGGTTACAAATGTTATCATCCTCCTTCTAGGAAATTTTTTGTTAGTATGGATGTTACCTTTAGAGAATCTGAGTCTTATTTCAACATTTCTCCATCACCTCTTCAGGGGGAGAGAAATAAGGAGGAAGAGGTGATTTTTCCTAGTGTTGAACCTCTTGTTGATATAGTGGAGAGGGAAAGTGGAGAAAGAGTTCAGAGGGAGACTAGAGTTCAAGGGGAGATTACTGGACGTTTAGATAGACCTGATTTGTTAAGATATTCAAGGAGAAACAGGGCAGAAGAAGCCATTATGCAATCTGCAGAATCCTCCTCTACTGGTGAGTTATCTACTTTTCCTAATGAGTTAGATTTGCCTATTGCTCATAGAAAAGGAGTCAGGTCTTGTACTAAACATCCTTTATCTAACTTTGTCTCCTATGATTCCTTGTCTCCATCCTATAGAGCCTTTGTCTTGTCTATTTCCTCTATGTCTATTCCACAGAATTGGAAGGAAGCTTTCACAGATCCTAAGTGGAAGCAAGCTATGATTGAAGAAATGAAGGCTCTGTCCAAGAATGAGACTTGGGAACTTGTCACTCCTCCACCAGATAAGAAATTGGTTGGCTACAAATGGGTCTTCACTGTGAAACATAAAGTTGATGGTTCGATTGAGAGATACAAAGCTAGATTGGTGGCTAAGGGATTCACTCAAACTTATGGAGTAGATTACCAAGAGACATTTACACCTGTTGCTAAAATGAACTCTATCAGAATTTTGTTATCCTGTGCAGCTAACCTTGATTGGGACTTACAACAGTTTGATGTGAAAAATGCATTTCTTCATGGGGACTTAGAAGAGGAAGTGTATATGGAGATCCCTCCTGGATTTGATAATGAGCAAAGTCAAGGGAAAGTGTGCAAACTGAAGAAAGCATTGTATGGATTAAAACAATCCCCTAGAGCTTGGTTTGACAGATTCAGCAAAGCCATGATCTCCTTCGGCTACCAACAAAGCAATGCTGATCATACCCTCTTTATAAAACATCAACAGGGTAAACTCACCCTTCTCATAGTTTATGTTGATGACATAGTAATGACAGGAGATGACAAAGAGGAGATGACCCGATTGAAGAAGTTGTTGGCACAAGAATTTGAGATCAAAGATCTAGGAAAATTACAGTACTTCTTGGGAATAGAGGTTGCCAGATCAAAAAGAGGAATCTTTATTTCTCAAAGGAAGTATATCTTGGATCTCTTAAAAGAGACTGGTATGACAGGTTGCAAACCAGCAGAATTGCCTATTGATAGTAATCATAAGTTACAAGCAGGGGTTGGAGAGTCAGTTGATAAGGAGAGATATCAGAGGTTGGTTGGAAGACTCATTTATCTCTCTCACACTAGACCAGACATAGCCTATGCAGTCAGCTTGGTGAGTCAATTCATGCATGACCCCCGAAATTCTCATATGCAAGTTGTCTTCCGCATTTTACGGTATCTGAAATCTACTCCAGGGAAAGGTCTACTTTTCTCCAAACATGGTCACCTCCGGATTGAAGCCTTTACAGATGCAGATTGGGCTGGATCTATAGATGACAGAAGATCTACATCCGGTTATTGTACACTGGTTGGAGGGAACTTAGTTACTTGGAGAAGTAAGAAGCAAAGTGTAGTTGCTAGATCAAGTGCAGAAGCTGAATACAGAGCTATGGCTCAGGGTGTTTGTGAACTTCTTTGGCTACAAAAGTTACTAGAGGAATTGAGACTATCGGAAAAAGGGAAACTTTCCTTGTACTGTGACAACAAAGCTGCCATCAGTATAGCTCATAATCCAGTTCAACATGACCGGACAAAACACATTGAAATTGATAGACACTTCATAAAAGAAAAGCTTACAAGTGGTATCTTGAGTTTGCTTTATGTATCATCAGAAAAGCAACTTGCTGACATGTTTACAAAAGGTCTCAGTAAACGAATTTTTCATACACTAGCTTGCAAGTTGGGCATGTGTGATATCTTTGCACCAACTTGAGGGGGAGTGTTGACTAGTTTAATTAGGAAAGATTTGATTTAGTCTTGATTATATGTTGACTAGCTTGATTAGGAAAGATTTGATTTAGTCTTAATTAGCTTGATTGTAGGAATTATTTGATTAGACTAATTATTTTATTTCCTATTATTGTATTTCCTAATTAGTTATAGAATTTGTGTATAAATATCTTGTTCAATAGGATGTAAAATCATTGAGAAATACAAGAATTTTTTACTCCAAAAATCTTCAATAAGTCCATGAGTAGTTGAACATAATGTGAATGCTTGCGAAGCTGGAAAAAGTTGAGTGGCTAGAACTTTATTATGGATTTAAAGAGTTATAGGTTTGTGCCTGATCTTATCTAGTGAAAGAAGAGAAAATCATGAAATATAGATGCTTATAGAATTGAGCACAATTTCCGTGCAACTCAATGGCTATCATTTGCTTTACTCATCCTTGTGGAGTCCAGATGAAGGGGTAACCAGATCTTGAAGAAAGATACGATCCAGAAATCAAGAACGTTCCACATAGTAGGATAACTGTGTTCCTTGAGAACATGCAACAGTATTACTTATAGAATTTGTGGTGGTTGTACCTGTTTTTATGCTGCCATTTCATATAGTAGAATAACTCTGTTCCTTGAGAACATGCAATAGCATTACTTTTAGAATTTGGAGTGATTGGACCTGTTTTTATGCTGCCATTTCATAATGCACTATTACTGTTTTTTTTTTAATTTATTTGATAAGAAACAGAAGAGAAATTTAACGAATCAGATAAAATAAATAACAGTTGAAATGAACTAGCCTAGAGAGGGAAAATGAAAAAGAAAAACAAGTCACTACAGTTTTTAATCCTTATGAAATAAGGAAAACTAAATCTCCTGAAATTATTGGGTAAGATATGCCCACAAAAGAGCAAGACATTAGTTTATCCCAAAGCATATTTATATCCTTCTCCCTTGAATCTTCAAAAATTTCTTTTCTTCCTTCATACCAAATAACCCATTCGGTAGCTGAATGGAACAATTCCATATAACCAAAGCTTTCTGTTTAACTGACACTTATTATTTCTACGCAGGGTTTTTTGTTGATATTAATATGTTCAAGGCAAACAAAGAAAAAGCTGCTGAAATTGCACAGAACAACAGCATGGGAGGAATTGCTTGTGGCAATGGTGGCCTACCAGGAACAGGTGATTTGGCTGATGATGATGCAAACTTAATGATCAAACTAAAGTTCCTCACATACAAGGTAAATCTAATTTAATAAATCTTACGTGAACTGATACAAATTGAATGGTAAATTTTATTCTTATTATTGTTCAGGAATAATCCTTGTTTATGGTAAACTAGAAACTAATTGTGGAGATTAAGAACTAATTTGATTGACTTTCCTATCGAAAAATAGGAAACAAAATAAAGGAAAATAAATTGAATAATAAAATTGGAACAACATCCCTAATAAATAATAACAATCTATGGTTTCCTAAATAAGAGAAAAAATTGTATTTCTCAATACAAACCAATCTCACGCAAAGGTCACTTTTGGAAAAAGTATGTAGTATATTATTGTAGAGCTTTAATACTATCATTGTCTTCTTTCCTACTAATCTAAGCTTTTTGTGTGAAACTTACTTAACGTGGTATTATTCTAATATCTCTAACCATTAATCAAACAAGTTCAGAGTGACTGAAGGATATAACTAAATTACTAGTATAAATGAAAAAAAAATTTTATGCTAAGTGAGATTTTTGTGAAGATGGAACAAATTCAGATTTCAATTATTAGTCCTTATTACAATAATTTGTGTACATCTATCATAAAAGAGAGCTAAAGGTAAAGTTGGCCAGGATATCATGGATCTCAATGTTCTTCCTATTTGATGGTGTCACATTTTTTATGAGAGATTAAGCATGTTATAATGTTGTACTAACGTTCAACTTCAAACAGATTCCTCGTCCCTATACATGTCTGTTTTTATATATATATATATTGCCTATTTTATTGTCCTTGTATTTTTCTTTAACACCCCTGCAAAATTATAGATTATGTTTTCCAGTTAAACTTTTTGGTGCTGACATATTTCCTTTATTTTAACTTGGAATCTTTTGTCAAAGGTATTGTATATTGATTGCACCATATAAGTTAAAGATATATCTGTTTCTATAAATCAATTTTCTTTGCAAGCCACGGAATTTAAATTCCCATGATGCTCTGCTATTTTGTTCCACAGATTAGAACATTTCTCATCCGTAATGGCTTGTCAATTCTTTTCAAGGATGGTCCTGCTGCTTACAAAGCCTACTACCTGAGGTAAGGTTCTATTGTCAAGAATCAAGTTTGGATTCTTTTTACTCATTTATGTACTTCTACCAAATTTTTTATATTTAATAATTAGTTTTTTTTTAATAAATAAAATATTCATATAAATATTATTAGCTGTATTTGACATATATAATAAATAAATTTTAAATTATATAATTATTAATTAACAATATAATGAAATTTAAATATATTGTATAAAGGGGTAAAATAGAAATTTACATGAAAATCATGAATGGAATGAGTGTTTCTTACTTCGGGGCTAGTTATATCTTTCCATATTTTGCAACCTTTCGTTTGTCCAATCTTTGAAGTGAAGAAAAGAATGAGGGAATGAGGATTCCCACTTCCTCACTCATTCATTAAAGCAAACATGCCAATAATTTTAGTTATAAAACATTTCAAGCAAAATAAATGATGTCGAGCAAAAAACTGTGACACTTAAAATTGCATAATCATGGTCATAACCCTAATGAAATTGCTCTTACAATTTTACAAGAGCATAATGGCACTCTTAACAATTGCAGTGGTCATGCTGTCATATTTTTGGAATTTCAGGCAAATGAACATATGGGGCACCTCTGCAGGAAAGCAAAGACAAGTTAGCAAGATGCTTGATGAATGGTATTGTTGAAATCATGTTTTTACATGTTGTTACTTCCTTAGACTCTTTTTAGGTTTAGTTTGCAGTTGATGAAGGTGGATTGTTTTCTTTTGAATTGTTGCATGTAGGGCTGTGTACATACGGAGAAAGCATGGAAACCGACAAATATCATCATCAGTATATCTTTCTGAAGCTGAGCCTTTCCTTGAGCAGTATGCTAGACGAAGTCCTGAGAATCAGGCTCTGATAGGCTCTGCTGGAAACTTAGTGAGGGCTGAAGAATTCCTGGCCATTGTTGAAGGAGGTAGGGATGAAGAAGGTGATCTTGAGAATGAGCGGGAGGTACCACCAAGCACCAGACCCTCAGTCAAGAGTGCAGTTCAGAAAGATGAGGGTTTAATAGTTTTCTTTCCAGGTAGAGATTTTGTGAATAGCCAGGATTAGTTATAGCTTTCTCAATAGACGTGTTCCTCAAATTTGAATCAATGGACCACAACACTGAGAACGAAATAGACACATTAGGTGTCCATCTTTGAATAACCTGACCTGTGTTAGTTCCACCATCAACCAAAGCCTAAGAAAATATTGATTCCAAATTGTTGTAGGAGCCTTATAGGCTATTTTTTATGCATAGAGATTGAAGTGTTTTCAAGCACATCTACCATAATTTTTCTATAAGCCTTCCATTAAATTATATTTTTCTTGGAATGTTGTATTCTACTATTCTTTGTACAAATTGTGGAAGTTCAAATTAGATCCAAATTTTCTTTGTTGAACTAACATTTTCAGGAATACCTGGTTGTGCTAAGTCTGCTCTTTGCAAGGAATTACTGAATGCTCCAGGAGGACTTGGAGATGATAGGCCAGTCCATAGTTTAATGGGTGACCTAATAAAAGGTATGGCACATTTTCCAGAAAACTTGGTAAAAGTTTTTCTCTTTTGGTGGGGGTTTAATTGATCAGATTCTTCAAATTAGATTTCTACTTTTTACAAGTATTTTTTGTCACATTTCTGCTAATTTAGTACAATTATTGTATTTTTATACTGACTGGAACATATTTGTTAGGGTTTCTTATTCACTATTATATTTGTTAACTAATTTATTCATACATATGATAGGAAAATACTGGGCTAAAGTTGCTGATGAGCGGAGGAAAAAACCATATTCTATTTTGCTTGCTGACAAGAATGCCCCAAATGAAGAAGTCTGGAGACAGGTAACATTCTTATTTTTGGAATGGCAAAAGTTTTGACGATATGGATGAAGAATTTCCTATAGTGTGGGTAAATGACAACTAGATATTTTTATGAATGGAAAATAAGAAGATAAGAAAAGAAAGAAATGGATTTAATTTAAAAAAACAAAAAAACTAGCAAGAGTTTGTCTTGATATTTTTTAAAAGAAGAACATGAGTAAATTAAAAGGGATGTATTAAAGGTGGTCCTCTTAATACTTTTTCCTATATCTTGCATTGGTGTCATATCACATGAAAGATTAAAATAGGGAAAGAAAGGGATTTGGCCATCAATTCAGTCACTTTGAAATTGTTAAACAATTGTTTTTCAAACCCTACCCAAAATTAGGAGTCCCTGATCAATTTGGTGGGACCAAAAAAAAAATCCAATTATGAAATAAGTTAATATAAAATACTGTGAAAATAGCTTCTTGCCAGTACTTTCTTATTGATTAACTGGTGTAAAATTTCTCTTAATGAGCATGGATATTTCTGATGGGATCCCTGTGATTATGCAATAAATCAAAATATGGTTTCTGATTGTTCTTTTCTGTTTGTGCAGATTGAAAGCATGTGCCACAGCACTAGAGCTTCTGCTGTTCCTGTTGTACCTGATTCTAAAGGTTACCTAACTTGCTTTGTTTATTCAACGTAAAGATTTTGATATCAGAAGTCAATTGTTAGAGATTATGTGTTGTACTAGATTTTCATTGGAAGTCTAGGTCAATTTGTTTTAAGTTATCTCCCCTTTCCTATTTTTTATAGTCACTTTCAGTTTTATGGGAAGTTCTACTATTGGAACTTTGAAATTACTGTAAATGCAACATAACCATTTTGTAGATTTGTGAGGCCTTAGAGTTCTCTATGGTACGAATTTGCAACCAAGACCTCCAAATATAGGAAGGATAGGGCCTGAGCGAGACACTCAGCTATTGCTTTCTTGTCTAGTATCTTTATCTGATTGATCCATAGTTTCAGAGGCCTGATGGTTCTTCAATATGTCAAAATGTATTAGATATATGCTAGCATGCCAGCTAATTGTGTTAGCATGTTATTTATATGTTCTATTGCACCATAGAGAAACACTATGCAGGTATTGACTACTGCATGTTGTAAAACTGGCCACTGCATGTCCATTATAGGTTGTTTTCTATCAGGAGCATGAGTCAAATAAATTGTTCTTTGACAAAACATCAAAGTGCTTTAATGATGCTAAATGGTGTTTAAGCTGCTAATAGGTGGTCTATGATTTTTCGTGCAATGTTTATATTTGTTTCATTTCTTCCCCATTTTTATGATTTTCATTATGGTCATTGAATGTACAGGAACGGATACAAATCCATTTTCTCTTGATGCATTAGCTGTTTTCATGTTTCGTGTGCTTCAAAGAGTTAATCATCCGGTATGTATTCATCTTCGTCTTTCTAATTTGGAAGGTTTTCTGACGCAATAACATATACAGCACACTTTTCTAGTCTTTTGATGATTGCATCTGAATTATGCAAGTTTAATTTAACTTGTGTCACAGCTAAGAATTATTAATTGTTCAATTGAATTGGATCTTAAATGTTTGTTGAGCATTGACCTTATAATT
This sequence comes from Anacardium occidentale, assembly GCA_026122585.1. NCBI lineage: Eukaryota > Viridiplantae > Streptophyta > Magnoliopsida > Sapindales > Anacardiaceae > Anacardium > Anacardium occidentale. Next base: position 35,103 of record JAJEJH010000352.1, on the reverse strand, counting down.
TGTGTCATTGAACTTATATGTAGATATATATGAGTCGGATTTTTAAACTTAAATTCTTGAAATAAATTTTTTGACACAAAAATTTCTGTCTTCCATCTAATCCAATTGTTGGGAACTAAAGTCAAAAAAATTTGGGCATTAATTAAACGACATTGTACTCTTTTTGATCAAGTGAAATTGATGGTTGGTAATTTATGTCGAACTCTTTAAGTCATCATTATAAGTTAAAAGATTTTGCCCTATTTTTGTTTGCTAGGTTACCACAAATATGTAAGTTTTCAATAATAATATTCATCCTTTAACAATATATGTTGTAATCTTATGTTTTTTTATTGCCATATGAGTATAGGGTAATCTTGACAAGAATTCTCCAAATGCTGGCTATGTGCTGCTAATGTTTTATCACCTATATGATGGCAAGGTATGATGTTAGATCCTTCGATTGGTATGTTATGGATCAATCAATATTGAAAGTACTTTCTTTACTCTTTCCCTCAATTTTTTAGAGCCGTGAAGAGTTTGACAGTGAGTTAGTTGAACGTTTTGGTTCTCTTATCAAAATGCCACTACTGAAAGATGACAGGTAAGGACATTCCCTTTCAAGATACTTGTAGAAGCGTAGAAGTTATAGGCCTGCTTACGGTTGTTTCAAAGTGATACTTGCCTTTGATTTAATGACTATTTTTTCTCCTTATATACCATATGCTCGATTGTATATTTGTGATAGCGTACAATGTTACAGTATAACCTTTATTAATACTTTTTTTCCTCACTAACCCTTGAATTTGGATCGTAAGTTGATGGGCTTTTTGTTTTTCTTTTCTTCCCCTTAATCCATCTATATGTTTTTTATTTCCTTATTTTTCTGTATATAATAGAATTATGACTTCTTTTTTATGGATAGACTATTAGTGAGTGCTATGTTATTGTTTATTGTTGTGGATAGACCATAATCAATGTTATGTGATTGTTTTTGATATTCTGGTTTTGACATGTAGTTCACTGAAGTAATTTATGTGCTTGAATATGCAGGAGTCCTCTGCCTGATAGTGTGAAGTCTGTTTTGGAGGAGGGTATAAGTCTATACAAGCTTCACACAAACAGACATGGAAGGTTGATAACAAATCTTTACATTCCTACATATGATGAGTTATGCTATTGGTTCTTGTTCACATATTAACATTGTATACTGCTACTTCTTGTATAACATGCAATCATCTCTTAACGAATCTGCAGAAACTTCAAATTAACAGAATATAGACGGTATGATTTGCAAGTAATAAAGATCATTTACGGCTTGGGAATAGCAATTAACTTACTTTCAAATTTTGATATTGGAGAGATTAGATTTTAAATTTTTTGGTGTTTGTAAATTCCAATCTAATAATAATTTATTAATTCTTTTAATAACCTCTATTGGCTTATTTTACTTTGTCTAGGTTTTGTAGAAGCATGAACAGTGTGTCAGTTAGTTGCTTTCTTTATTTTTTGGGTAAAAAGAAAATATGAAAAATGTTTTTCATATTTTTTTTGGGATTACATCATCATCATCATCATCATTATTGATATTCCCCTTTCTTTTGTGGTTTATATTAACCTTGCACTTTTGGTTTTTATTTTGCTGTTAAAGTGCCACTATTAACATCACCACTTCTCTGGGTATGCTTTACATATTTGCTATTCATTCCATATTTAGATTGGATTCCACCAAAGGATCTTATGCAAAGGAATGGGCTAAATGGGAGAAACAGTTGCGAGGCACTTTAGATAGCAATGCTGAGTATCTTGGCTCTATTCAGGTCAACATCCCTTTTTTTTTTTTTAAATTTTTTAACATACATTATGATGCCTCAAGTCATATTAGTTGGGTCAAATAATGATCTTTTTCTTCACATATTGTTTGTTCTCAGGTCCCGTTTGATTCTGCGGTAAAGCAAGTGTTGGAACAACTTAGGCTTGTTGCAAAGGGTGAGCACAAAACACTAAGTACTGAGAAGAGGAAATTTGGAGCTATTGTTTTCGCTGCTGTTTCTTTACCTGTTACAGATATCCAAAATCTCCTTAAAAATGTAAGTGGACCATTCTTCCCGACTGTAAAACGTTAGATTTTTATCCAGCTCAAGTCTAAATATATGATAATTTCTCTAAGGTCTGCCGTTGGGCTGATATCCTTTAGTGAATTGTTCGTCTGCTGTAATGTCTTTGATGTCCATGATTTAAGGGCAGTTAAATGCAATTCTACTTTGCGAGGTTGAGTTGTAATCATCATCAATGTAATCAATGATTTAAGGTGTCTAAAGTAATGATATTGGATCAAGAAATCAATCTGTATCTCTTCTTTTTTCTTAGGGATGATTACATGGGCAAGCCTATTTATGCAGGACCTCTGTTTTGGAGGATCTAATCTTTTCCCATGGACCTTCTTTTTAATGTAAAAAAAGGATAGGAGTAATTTTGTTTATCATCTGCTAGTAGTACATAATGAACATCTCATTATTCACTTTTACCCCATCTATTGACTCTCTCTCCTTTTACCTTTCATTTGAGCAGTTGTCTAGGAAGGATCCAAACATTGATCTCTTTTTCAAGGACAAAGACATGGAGCATTGCCTTAAGGAGGCACATGTTACTCTGGCTCACAAGAAGAGCCATGGTGTACCAGCTGTTGCCAAGTATGGTCCCTTCCTCCATCAAAAGGTACCTGTTGAATTGACTGCATTGCTCTTCACTGATAAAATGGCTGCACTGGAAGCTCAACCTGGTTCTGTTGATGGAGAAAAGATAGTTTCCAGAAACCAGTGGCCCCATGTTACCATATGGACTGGAAAGGGAGTTGCACTAAAGGAGGCTAACAGATTGCCACAATTGCATTCAGAGGGGAAAGCGACCCTCATTGAAATCAACCCCCCGGCTACCATATCAGGCACACTGGAATTTCATTAACTTAAATCTTTTTCTTTCTTGTATCATGTAGCCACTCATGAAATTGATTGGTCTAATATTTATTGTATAAGTTTCCATGTCATGAGATCCCTTGACTACTTCGTTGTGAATATAATAAACGTGGCGGTATAGATCATACATATTAAAAAAAAAAAAAAATGAGTCTCTTTGGAGATTTCCGGCTGAACGAATTTTTGCTTGAGTAGCAGTGATTATAATAGAATTTTATGTATTATACAGTATCTGTGGCAACTTCTCTACGTTTTCCATTGGAAGTACTACGGTGTATTATATATTCATTGGCCTCCGGTAAAAGCATAGTATGTAATCTGATTTGGTTTGTAATAAGCAACTGTCTGTCTCTATTACCAGAACAAGTGGAGAGGTTTTTCTGCAGCTGGAAGAGGTGTTTTCTTACATGGTGTTGTGTAGTTCATATATTTTCAGTTTGGACATAAATAGTATATACCATCTGTATTGCCGACTTGATGGAAGTTCATAATTGACAGAAATTATATAGCAAAAAGCTCTGTTTTACTTCGGAACCACTGCAAAATATTTTTACCAAAAAATGAAGGGATGCTTCTTGATCTCCTATCGGGTACTCGACCTAAATAAATAATAGAAATCATGGAAGCATGTAGGAGGGCCACGTTTTCCAAAACTCTGTTGAGTAATAGACCATCGTACCATCTGAGGCCTGCAGTTTGAACTTTTCACTGGTTACTATGCATCGTGGATTGCTCTTGAACCACAGCTAGAGTTGGTAAGATTGCCATTGCCTCACCATCAAGAACTAGAAGTTCGCCATTCTTCAAACACTTTGTTGAGAATTTTACTCTAAACCACAAACAAAATACCAAGTCAGTGGTGGTAGGTCCCAATGTTTAACAAAATGATAAACTTCTCTTCTTGTTGTGAGCTTACAGGTATTTCTTCTTGATTTCTCTTATATTAAGAGCTTGTACCTCGCCAAGAACCTTATCTCCAATATAGACTGGCAACCTGAAATGCAAACTTTGGGATACATATATTGCTCCAGGCTACAAATTAAGATAGAATGTTAGAGACCCTTCAGCCTAATTTGAATATATAAATATATGGGATTCACTATTAAATCCATTAATCTTCTACTTACAAGTCTCATACCATTGAAAAGATGCATATCCCAATAGTCAAATCCTCCGATAGAAAAAATGTACTATTCCAAGAAAAAAAAATAAAAAGTGAAGAGGAACTGAACCATTGACTTACAAAATGGGAAGAAATGATCCGAGGAAATAGTGCAGCAACAAGCATCCCATGAATAAGCGGGTCATCAAAACCAGCGGTTCTAGCAGATTCGGGATCAAAATGAACAGGATTGGAGTCCTGACTGACCTTGGAGTATTCAAGAACATCTTCACTCGAATATACCCTTGTTTGTCTTAAGATATCTCCAGTTCTAAGTACATTTGGCTGTATTGATGAAAAGCACCTAACCACCGACGGGAATTTACTTGAGAGCAGACTCTTGATCAACATTCCTGCCATTGGCTGAAGAAACAACTCCAATTCAGCGTCTCTGCATTCTGAACCAAAACCTTCAAATGGAAAAAATAGGCCGCCCAATTTGAAACAGCACAGATAAGCTCTAAAGGGCAGTCTTGTTAACCAAAACTAGAAGAACGTGCATTGAATTTGAATAGAAACAAAGCCCAACAAAATCAAAAGGTACAGTAATAGTTGAACAAACAGGATAGAAACAAAGTAACCATGAAGACGATATGCAGCCAATGTAAGATTTCTTTTGTAAAAAATCTGACTGGATGAATCCAATAAAAAGATTTAACTGAAGAGGCAGTGTGATGTCTTCGTTGCGTCATTTCATCGAACATGTTGAGCGTGAAGATATGATAATTGATTGGATAAAAACAGAGTTATTTACCTTGACGCTTCGTTCTCGCCAGATAGAATCTGCTTCAATCTTGCAACAAGTAGCGCCCACGAAGCCTATGATTAAATTAGGTGACTCGAAATGAAAGATTTTTACCCTCGTAAATCACACATTGTTTATAAACTTTACCAAATTATGTTTGCCTTGCCTTTATCATATTGTCATTGTCGCATATTATTTTACTTATTAGTTGCACTATGTCATGCTTGCTGGGAAACCGCTGCGGCTTCTACCCGAGGGTAAATAAAAATTACGCCGAAAACCCCTGTAAAAATATCCCACGTACACTAAAGCATTTCATTGCCAATCACAAAGGGATGCAAATATTTTTATGAAAATCACCCATATATCATTTATAACTTGTAAATCTAACAAGTGCATTTACTTTGAGCTTGACAAAAGTTCTCAAAATGCTACGAGTAAAACTGGTAAAAACTATGACGAGAAAATTTGTCTCGGAATCAATTCCCATTAGGTTGAAAGAGAAAAACTGCTTTTACAAATATATTACGCATAAAACTATTTCATGTAGACTTAAAAGATTTACTAGTACATCCATAAGGTAAAAAACACAAACATATATAGAGGAGCATATTTGTGTTGCGGTCTCTGGGAACTTGGTTACCAATTCCTGATCCAATCTGTCAAAGTCGCAACATTTGCAGTGATATCCTCAATGGTATTGCTCTTCATAGCCAGGACAATATCCTCTCGATAACTTTCTTTTGCCTCCTCCAGCAAAACTTGAAAGATTTCACATTCAATATTGTTGGAAAGCTTAGCCCCAGAATAACCTCTGTCACAAAAGCAGTTGTTGAGAATTCAGAAGTTATCCCCTAGTCACAAAACTAAAATAGCAGTCACATGAAATGAGAAGAGCTACCTCCTAGTTAAACGATCATACAAAACAGAATTTTCAGTTTGAAGCACAATAACACGATCAAACCATCGCTCAGGAAAGAAATCACATCCATGGTAATCCACGATATTACCGCCTTCCTCCATCAAATCTTCAAGTTCATCACACACCTGCAAACTCCGTGGATTGCAATTTGATACTTTTACCAATAAAATAAACAGATCTTTGGTTCAGCAAGTAAATATAATCATGTCCTCCCTCTATCCAATCCACTAATAGATGATCAATGAATATGGCTGATCCTAAAATGATGATTATCAAAAACATTCAAAAGAGAAAGATAAACATAGAAGGATTACAAAAAAAAAAAACCTACTTGCTTAAATATTATACTTCAAATCAATTAGCAAATTTCATTTTATTTTCCAGATGGGTAAATGTTATCAAATGAAACATCATCCGGAACTGATAGAATGTGCCTGAAAATGGAAATCTTACTAAGCACCTCTGTATTTTTAATTTTTAATAACCACATATATAAAGCATTTCAACTAAATAACATTACCATCAGCACAAAGTAAACAACAATTTTGTTAAATACCTAAAGAAAATAACCAACAGAAGATCAAATAGATAGACTATATATATATATATACATATATAAAGGATTAAAAATGTAGAGTTTGATTTTGGGTTGAAAACTTTAATACCAGGTCTTCATTGATGATGTGGCACTCGAGTTCATCATCCCAGCCGTCGTGCAATTTTTTATCTCTTACCAAATCCCCAATGTTTATGTGGCGAAGCTGGGTTGACTCGGCTAGGGCAGTCGATGTTGTCGTTTTTCCTGTTCCGGGTGTTCCAGTTATCAATATGTTCGGTCGATTCCTCTTTCTATCTTGCACCATGGTGTCTACTCCAGGTATGTGCAACAGGGTTTTGTTAAAGACAATGTTCTCAACTGATGAAATATCTCAACAATTATAGTACTCAGAAGAACAGAAAATTAAAAAAAAAAAATGAAACAATAAAAGAAACAGGAAATACAAGAAGAAAAATTTTATTTGAAACCCGCAAGAAGATATTAATTTATCTGAAATAAGCAGCTCAATTGAATTCAACTCAGCAGATTACTACTAACATCAAAAACAAAAATACTCTTTACAAAGTAACGTGCATAATTGAACATAGAGTTCGGAAAATGGCTCAAAACGAGTGGAGAATTACCGATTATTCAGAATAACAGTCGGACTGCGCGTGACCGCGGTGGATGAGCAGCGGCTGTGAGACAGAAGCGGTTGGTGTTGCGGCTCAAAGGAAACAAGCAGAGTTGCAAAGAAAGTGGTTTACATGGTACATTATTTTTACAAAATTGACCTTCAGTTTCTTTAATAAAACGAAAAAAATGTGGTTATTCTGTAATTTACTCGGAATTTCCATCCATTAATAAATAATTGCTTTAATTTATTATAATTTTAACGATCAAATGATGAATACACTTGAATTATGCAATTGAAAGAACAAAGCTTACAACACAAAGAATACATAGCTGCAGGATTTACGAAGAAGCTCCTATAAAATTTTTGCTTCTTTGCAGGAATCTCTGCCTGGTCTACATTTTTAAACTGTTTCTTTTGTATTAGAATTGATCTGAGAGGAACTAGGAGTGGTTTCAGGCTTTGGATTTCCAGAGCACAATGGCGCAAATTGACAAAACTGGCATTTCCAACGCTCTTCCACTGGTGTGAAATTAGCCTCCCGCTCACCATTCCAGAATTCAAGGCAATTTTGAATTTGACTCTTAAGCCAAGTTTGGTCATAAGAAAATTCATCTTCGCCAAGCAGTGACTGATCTTTCTGCAATTCATATCTGCTCCGAAGCAATCAACTAAAATATTACAGCATGAACTGTACATAACCCAAAGATTTTCCACAAAATTTACCACAATTCTAGAAAGAAGCAAGCTGATGCGAGAAGTTTGGGAAAAATGTATCTTCTGAATTCAATTCTAGGTAAGTCTCATAAAAGTAGTATATAAGGTCAAGGTTCATCCAAATGATTGATTCAATAGAACTACATGATTTATGTTGTGAACTATCTTTATAATCAAAGAAACTGAAGCTTTAATCACCAACGTTTACAGGAATTTTTGCAGATAATTTCATAGTTCACCTTAGTAATAGCTGGTTATCAGCAGGCGGCAGCATATTCCATGCGTTCATATAGAATGTCACAATGTCCTTAAGGGTCTGTACAGCCAAAATGAAAAAAAGAAAAGAATTTATAATAGAAAATCACCTAAACCCCCTCAAAATCTTGAGCTGATTTGTGCCATTTAGTTATAGTGAGCTAATCTTATTTCACCCTAATGTCAAAAAATGAAACCCTGGATAACATAATATATCTTCATATTTTATAAAAATGCATCTCAAGCTTATGTAAGAATGATGACTGAATCGTCATAATACTCACATTCTGAATCGAGCATGTCAAGTGGACTACCACAATTACAAAGAAAAGATAACATTACCTTTGCTGGATAGCCTGCCTCAGCGGTGATCTTTCTTATTTCTTCAGACAAGACATGATCAGGATTCAGCGAAAAGTAATTAAAAAACTGTTTGGGTGGAAAATCACCAGCTGCTAAATTGTCCCACATATACTTGTAGCACATTAGTTGAAGCCTGCCAATATAAATGTAGAATTCACAATTATCTTCTTCTCTTGTTCTTTTAAGAGCAAAGTACAGCAAAATAGATAATAAAAGCAGATTCACTTTGGAACAAATTACAAAGCATTCGAAAAATCGATATACACTTCAATCACATTGAAGCAGAAGCCAATATGAATACCTTCCGTTTCTTCTTTGTGATTCAGCAGGGAGTGTCTCTCGGACACGAGTTTTTGTGTCTACTAATATCGGGTTCCTATGAGTTTCTTTTGTGGGCATCTGGATTTCATCAATCACTCCCACCATCCATACACCTTCTATAAAGCCATATCTGATGTTATAAGCAATTATAGTCCATCAGCAAGAAACAAATATTAGAAATCAATGCTTCAAGTTCACCTAATGAGAAAGATGTGGTTTCCAAAATCATCTGCAGGAAAGAGCCTCTAGCCTAATCAGAACAATAAGTAAATACAACTACCGATCCAATTATGATTTAAAAAGAAAAAAGCAAATAACTTCATATTCAAACAAGAGTTGCATCTGAATGTGCCAAAACTCAAAATTCAAACCAAGGAAAGCACTACCAGGCAATTTTTTTATAAGCTAGGGCACTGTCACTTTGCGTAAGGCAATAAAGAGTTGCAATTAGAGACTTCTTCAAACTTTTTGTACCCAGAACCATTATTTGATTAATTTTCCCTTAAATTTCACAAAACTTTCATTATTAACTTATAACAAAATTTTCTATCCATTTAATTAGTAAATATGTTCTGAATTTTTGCAATCTAGAATTCTCACATACAATCCTTACTATGTCAGTGCCATGTGAAGGCTGAGAAATACATAAACCACACTAAGCCACAGATGGGATTTGCAGATACTTTAAAATGGTTGAACTTACAGTGGCAGCTCACGAGTCAGCCCTTCAAACAACAATTGATTTGCTCCAGTTATGAAATTAATGAATTTAATAGCCCATGCTTCTTCAACCGACGGGACACGAATCAAGACTTTTCTAGAGACCTGCAAAAAATTAGAGTCATGATCAGAAAGTTCTACCTAGGTACATAAAGGACATAACAGATGTTAACAAGCATTGGGTTCAAAGTCAGAAATGTGCATGAAGAACATAATAAGTTAGAAGATCTCCCCATACAGCCATATTACAGGAAAGAAACAAGTGTGGGAAGTCATTAATTGAGTTGAAACAATATCTAAATGCTGTGCATAGAGATGCCCCAACTTTGTACATTATAACCAAATGAGAACGTGTGACATGTTATCTACTTAATGACAGAAAATCAGATTTATCTATACACTGACTGAGAAAAGAAAAGGTCATTTTCATACAAGAAGAGCTAAGAGTAACATATTAATGGAAATAGGATGAAAGGACTGTAAAGAGTCCGACAATTCTTGAAATTAGGAAGTTACCTCTTTTTCAAGTTTTTCATGGCGTGCCTTGCCAGCTCTCATAGCTTTATTTACTCTTTTTCTGCCATGAAGGAGAGTGAACTCCATTTGTTTTTCACACCATTCCTATTGTTAATACAAAACAAAAATAAATGTAAAAATTTGCAATTCAGCCTCATATCCTAGTGCTACTGTAAAGTTTGTAATAAAAAATATGCTTGAATCTTAGCAAAATTGTAATTTGTTCGCTTCCTTGCAGACCATTTAACCAAGCAATTAGGTGGAATGAAGGATGATGCAGTGGTGATTTATGCCCTCATCGTATAATCAATGTTCAACAAAATGTACAAAACAAGATCACATTTACAGTTCTACTTCCAATAAAAAAATCAATCTAATTTAAAGTAATAAATTTAGAATGAACTAAGATATTTAAATCCATCTACAGTCTGTGTAAAACATTTAGTACTATTTAAACTTCAAATTATCATTCAACTTAAAGACCACCACCAGAAGTTAAAGCCTAAATGAGAAAGAAGGGCATTAAATACGATCAAAGTACAAAACTTTGACATTAAAAAACGACTATACTTAAAAATTAAGCGAAAGAAACACAAACCAAAACCACAGTCAAACTAATCAAACCATAATTGTTAAAAAGAAATAATGAAAATTGAACTAATATAATTCAAACTCATACCGTGCAAGTTAGGTCAGTGACAGACAAGCCTCTTGCCTTCCTAAATCGTTCTAAAAACGATTCGGAAACATTTTTCCTCTTCCGGCTCAACCCCAAGTGACCCGCATCCTCGATATCAAGTGCACTCCCACCCGAAAACCTCCTTTTTGATAGCAAAGTGAGAGAGCGTAGAGACCTGGCGTTTCTTTGAAGCTGAGACGGAGAATAGATTGAAGAAATCGTAGAGGAAGTGAGTGAACAGCGAGTTGCTGCCAAGGCTGCATCGATCAGAGCCATCTCTTCATCGCTCACGACCTCAACTGAGATTTCTGGTACAGTAACATTACTAATGTTTCGGGCCGAGAGGTCGTGAGACTCGGACATCATATTTTTAAAATCAAATTTATAGAAATATAACCGTTGCACTCCCGGCGGTTAAGGGCCGAATGGTGCGAGCTATGAATTCTAGTTCCAATATTTACAGTTGTCTTTGGATTTTGAAGTAGAAGCAAAGGAACCGCCCACGTCACTCGGGCATTATATTTATTTTGCCTGAACAAATTATTATTATTATTGCTTAATTATTTTCCAATTTTGGTTTGAAGAAAACATAAAAGAATGCTTCGTATGAACCCAAGGAAAACAGTTAATTCCCTTTATTTTAAAAAATTTTTAATTTTATATATTATATATATCAATATAATTCTTTTTTTTTTTTTTTTTGTTTCCCTAAATTTTATTTTGGGTTCGTAAGGTGTTTGTGTATATATATATGGGAAGAGGACTTTTATGCATAAGAATTTGTATTTGATGTTATATAATTAAGGTCATAGGATGAAAGTTAGGATGTTTATAACCCAAGCTAAAAAACAATTAAGATTGAGATAAATTTTAATCCTAGTTGATTTAAAAAAATATACAAAAAAATAGCAATAATAATGGTAAAAGCGAGGTTAAAACATACATTATTAATTCCTAGATAATTTTTGTTAGAAGGATTCTAGTACTCGGCAGATTATGAATGTAATATCTGTAAGATGGAAATTCCCGAGGAGAGAACCATGGGTGTTGGGGCAACCGAGCAGGAGCAAGACTTTGTCACACAGTGATCGGATATGTCTCACCAGAACCAGCTGTGTCTAAACCAAAATCCGCCACCAACCCCGCAAACTCTGCATGAAAGACACGTACCTCTTCCTACTATTCTCCTCCTTTCTTTATAAACACCTACCGCCTTTGCATTTTCAGTAGACTAAACACAATCTCACCAAAATTAAACTGCTAAGCAATGAGAAATCCGCTCACTTTTTTGCTGTTAGTGCTGGTTTTCAGTCATGGACTGACCATGACTATGGGATATAGAGATGAAGATGAAGACTGGCCGCCGGAAAGAGAATGGGAGAGAGAGAGGGAGAGAGAGGAGAGGGGTGGTGAAGAAGAAGAATATGAAAGTTCAGAACGGGGAGAAGAAAGGTTCTTGTTGCAGGACGCAAAGCACGTGGTGAAGACTGAGGCTGGTGATGTGCGTGTAATAAGGAGTATTGGAAGAAGAATTGTGGATAGGGCGATGCATATTGGGTTCATTTCTATGGAGCCAAAGAGTCTCTTCATTCCTCAATATACTGACTCCAATTTGATCCTATTCGTTCGAAGAGGTATACATTCTCTGTTTTACCTTCCTTTTCATCTAAAGAATGGCTAAAAAATTAAACGCTACTGATGAGATATATTTTGAAATTGTTTGCAGGAGAAGCCAAAATTGGATGCGTCTACAAAGATGAGCTGGTGGAAAAGACATTGAAGAGTGGTGACCTGTACAGAATTCCGGCCGGTTCAGCATTCTATTTGTTGAACACAGGGGAAGGACAGGAGCTTCATATCATTTGCAGCATTGACCCATCTGAGAGTTTGGGATTGGGAACTTTCCAGGTACATAAATTACTTGATACAAGTTATATAATCATACAACACTAGAATTTATCCGAATTAAAGTGCTCATTCAGAGGTTTCTGATACTTTTTGTGTGGTCTAAAGTCTTTCTTCGTAGCTGGAGGATCATATCCCACATCCGTTCTAGCTGGATTTGGTCGTGAAACACTTTCAAAGGCTTTTAACGTAAGCAAATTAACTTCCCTTGTTTAACAACTACTTCACTTATCTTCGGCAACTTGTATCGTCAACAGAGATTAATGTTCTGAATTTCATCACAGGTCACCAGCGAAGAAGTGGAGGATGTCTTAAACAGGCAACAAGATGGTCCAATTGTATACATATCCGATTCTCGTGCACCAAGCATTTTCTCAAATTTCTTGCAATTGAATGAGCAAAAGAGACTACAACACCTAAAGAGAGTGGTGGAGTCCCAACAAGAGCCAAAAGAAAAAGAACAAACGACATGGTCATGGAGGAAACTTTTGAACTCGGTATTTGGAGCGGCAGATAGGAAGGATACCAAAGCAACCCGTCGATCCCCAGACTCATACAACATCTATAAAAGACGCCCTGACTTCAAGAACAACTATGGTTGGAGTATTGCTCTTGATGAGTCTGATTATAAACCTCTTAAACACTCCGGCATCGGTGTTTATCTTGTTAATCTCACCGCCGTAATTACTCTCATTCATTAATGGGAAATTCAGAAGTATATATAATATTACACTTTGATTGATTGTTTCTATTATTGCAGGGATCGATGATGGCACCACATGTGAATCCAACCGCCACAGAATATGGGATTGTACTGAGAGGATCAGGAAGAATCCAAATAGTATATCCAAATGGAAGCTCAGCATTCGACACAGAAGTGAAAGAAGGCGATGTGTTTTGGGTGCCGAGGTACTTCGCCTTCTGTCAAATCGCATCGAGAACAGGGCCTTTTGAGTTCTTTGGATTCACAACCTCAGCACGCAAGAATAGACCACAGTTCCTTGTAGGGCCGAACTCGCTTCTCCGGACTCTACCTAGACCCGAGCTCGCAGCCGCGTTCGGCGTGAGCGAGGATCGGATTAAAAACTTCATCCATGCACAACGCGAAGCTGTTATATTGCCTACGGCAACTGCAGCCCCATCGGAGAAGACGGACAAGTATGAAAAGAAGTATGAGAAGCTGCCAAATATGATCAGAAACTTCGGTAATGACATGGTCATGGGGTTTGATTAAGAAAGCTCGGAAGGTGGAAAATTTGATGATCAGCTAGTTGTCTCCTTTTTTTTTTTTTCATCTTCGGCTTGTTTCTTTTTTGTTTGATCTCTATCTCACTGGTCGTCCTGAGTTTCGAATTGTGAATAAACAGAGTACCTGTGTTTTCCCTCTGTTTGCACTATGCATTTTCAGTTTTCAGCGTCAAATAGAATGCGTGATGGTCAAAATATACTGCCCCGGTAAACTGTACATTAATTGAACTACTGCGGCGGAATTCATATTGTGGAATGTTGTTGGCTGAGTTATCTTCATTTCTTCATAATCTGTAGATGTTTGGGTCCAACGTTTGGGAAGAAGCAGAAAGGCTGCGCTGGAAGCCAGTGTTGAAATTATATAAAGGTTAACATATTAATTCTAATATTTTATTTGAAGGATAAAATGGTATTTAACATTTAATTAAAGGTAAAATTATCTTTTTGATAATTAGTATATAATGCTTTTAAATTGTGTTTTAAAAATCTATGAAATTTAATATCCATCCTATCAAAGATTTTTAGTAAGTATTCTAAAAGTAACTTTTAATCTTGATAAAAACAATTTATTTAAAAAAAATTATAGTAATTAATTTTAAAAATTCAAAAAATTATTATAATAAAATATACGCTTTGGATTGTAAATTTTCTGATTACTTTCGATTTTATTGTTATATTTAGAAATATTTCGCTATTATAAGGTTTTTGGAAAAACAAAAAGAAAAAAAGTATAATAATAATAATCACGTGGAGCGCACGTGTCAAATAGGTCAGGAGGGTTGGTCGGGTCGGGTCGGCAATTCTCTGCGTTGATGATCATATTCATCGCCGAGGTTGAAGATCGAAGATCTCTATTAGAAAGAAAGAAGGGCGATACGTCAGACAGCTCAAGTGAAGCGGAAGCCTCAGACCATCAAACTATGAGAAGCCAAAACAATCCATCTCTTATTGTTACGCCACTCATTCTTCTTCTTTCGCTTAGCTTAGCTATAATTCATACAAAATCTGAAGTTATAACCTTAACTCCTGACACTTTCTCTGACAAGGTATTGAAAACTCTAGATCCATAATGCCATCTTTACCTTACTATTCTAAACTACAATTTTTTGTGTAAGCATGCCTGTTATTTTTTTCATTAGATTTGAATGGGAATAATTGTGTTGGTTGTAAACGTTTTAATGGATAAATGTTTTTTTGGATCTTTGGAAAACTGATTGTGTTTGATAGTAGATTTTATGAGACTCACGATATTAAAAGTTGTTTATGTTGGGTCTTCATTTTTTCAGTTCATTATTGATTCCAGAATTGACTGTTAAAATAAAGGTGATGTAGATAGAGATTTAACAGAGAGGAGAGTGGGAAGGGGTAAATAATATTAAGTATGTTTAGTACTGCAGCGTAAAGGTTGTTTTCATTTTGCACTTTATGCGCAGGTGAAGGAAAAAGCCACTGCATGGTTTGTGAAATTTTGTGTTCCTTGGTGTAAGCATTGGTAATTAGTCCGACTTTAGTTAATCTGTGATTAAGTTGAGCTTGCTTTTACATAATGTTATTTGTGTACAAACAACTATGGCGCCTGTGTTTCAGTAAGAACTTGGGAACATTATGGGAGGACCTAGGGAAGGCAATGGAAGGGGATGATGAGATAGAGGTTGGAGAAGTTGACTGTGGTGCGAGCAAATCTGTATGCACCAAAGTTGACATTCATGCCTATCCTACCTTCAAGGTCTTTTATGATGGAGAAGAAGTTGCAAAATACCAAGGTAAAGTTTAAGCCTCACTCCATCACTAGACGGTTTACCTGGTTGCTTATTCTGTAATTATTATTGACTGTGATACATATTCTCAAACTCAACCTTCAATTTTGGATAATCATTAGTTGAATCTTTATTTGCTATTAGTAGCCTTGTTTCTATATGTGCTATCCGGTTCTACAGTTATATACACCTGAGATATTCTTTCAAAGGAGTGTTGCAGTAGTATTTAAATAAAATGTTTGTTGTTTTAGTATCTGATTTAGATGAAAATTTAGGGTATTAAGAATAGTAAGTTATCTGACTCCAGAAAGTGAGAATAAAGAGTAGTCAGGGGCTGGAAGGAGAAGCAATTTTGAGGGATCTGTAATAGTTATAATGTAATCCCAAGAATCCTTTCTGAACATTAGGTGACTACGGTTTGGTGTAGTTAAGAAACTTTACATGGATGGATTCCGTGAACATTTTTACCCTTCTTTGTGAAAGCAGTTTGAAGCCTAAAGCTTATTTGCAAAAGATTTCTGAGTTCTTATATGCCATATTATTTTCATAAATGGACACAGTAAAAGATGCACTAACTTGGGCATTTAGAAAAGATACAGCTTCTGTTTCTGAGCAGATCTTTCACCTGCATCCTTTTTAAGCTCTATGATTGAGACAGTTAGATACTTTTGATGCAAAGTAAGAGAGAGACAGAGAGACTATTACAGTTAAGTTAGATTATAAAATGATTTTTGCAAAGTAAAATTATTTGATCAACAAATCCTTGTGGTACAAGTTCAAAGCTTCACTAGTTGTTCTCACAGCTGAGCTGTGACTGAAGTTTCGAAGCCCCATTAGTTCAGTCATTTTGATATTGTCTTGCTTGGTCGTCTTGGCTATAGCAGTCTTTCTAATTTATTGACTGGATAGAGTCAACTGTCTCTCTCTTTCCAGCTCTCCTATTTTTTTTTTTTTTTTTTTTTAGTTGAAGTGCACTGACATCTTGAATGTATACATAGATTGAGTACTTGACATTTCTGGTGTTTCTTGTCTCAAGTGCATTCTTGAAGAACAGTTATGGTCACTGCCATGTTTAATGCAAAAGTTAGATTTAGATTTTTTTTCATTTTTATTTTTATTCTCTCATGCTACTTTATTTCATCAAGTTTGATATTGTGGTTTAGATTCCACATGACAACATGTCAATACATCTGTGAAGGGAAAAGAAGAAAAAAAAACTATTCTATTTGATTAATCACATCCATAAAATGAATTATTCTATTTGTTTAATCTTATCAATAAAGTTGGTCATTCTAATTTAATTAACACTCAAATGAATTGGATACCAATTATGCAATATCAGGAGAGGGGATTCAGGAGATAGAGGAAGTAATGTAATGGAGTATGAAGTATGATATCTATTGGCTGCAGTTTGGTTTGGTGAAATGTATAATATTCCATACCTAGTAAGTTAAGTAGTCAGGTAAACACACAGTGTTTGTCCATAGTTGATGAAAGGGTAGAATACAAAATTTAAATAATTTCCAACTCGTATGAATGAACAAAGTGGTCATCTTGTTGCATGGACTTTGGTTTCACAGAGAAGACAATTAGAGCTTTATCACTGCTCATGTTTGGGTGTTGCTTTGTTGCAATTATTAATTAAAACCACGATGTAGATACACTGCACTTCATTTATATCAACACAAAGTGCTTTTAAGGTGGTTAAGACCATTTGACAATCTCATCTGGCTATTCATAAGCAGCTAATCTTGATAATCAATTCCAGCATTCTAATCTGTCTAAAAGATTTTGTCATCTATACTTTCTTTGGTTGCAATATCAAACATGAAGATGTTCATCAGATTTCAATTATTTGAATTGTTTGTCTGGTATTCATGTGCAGAAACTTTATATGGTAATCTTCTGGTTTTCCTTGTGTTATTTAAAATAGTATTAGATGTTATACCCATCTCTTATATTAGGGATCACTGCCAAAGTATTTGAAGGTGGTCAAACTCTTTTTGTATGGACAGATTTATGGCATATCATTGGCTGAATAATCTTTGCTTATAATTTCCACAATTGGTCAGGTCCAAGGGATGTTGAATCACTGAAAACATTTGTTCTGGAAGAAGCAGAAAAGGCTGCAATGAAAGCAGAGGTTGATGATGATAAGGAGTTATGATAAGGTATACAGCATCCTTCTTACCACTTGCAGCATAATGAGAAAAATCTCTCTAAGAAATCAGCATTTGTTTAATAGACTGGATGTTAAAATAGACAAAAGGACAGATTTTGTAGTGAAGGACAATTAATATCCGGTAGTCAAATACGCCGAGGGCGAATTTTGTGTTGAGTTTCTTAAAATTTCATCTTCCGACTGAAAATTATTTATTATATGAAATTAAGGAGCCAATTTAATTAAAGGTGTATTTTCCATTGCAAAGGGGTGGTTGTAGACTGGCAGGTTTAATCACACGAACATTCTCATATTTGCTTATATATCCTGAGAAGGATAAATTGGCCTCTTTTATCCAGAAAAATATAACCTGATCAATATCGCTTCAAAACAGAAAAGAACGCACACCAGCAGCGCTCAAAAAGGTTTCAACAAATAAAACTACGGATATAGTTTAAATGATGTAACTGCACATTTCCACCAGTGTCAGAGGATGACCTTCCTAGCATAACTCTAATATATATGCCCAGAAATCTTACGAAACGGGTCGACCTCACACCTAAAATTCTATCTAAATAAAGCATTCTCTGATAAAGTAAAACCATTTAGTTTGACAATTGGAGACCCAGTTCAACTTCACACCCAATTTTACGGGAAAAAGAGAACAAATAAATATACGAAAAATCCCTGCCTTCCATTACGCTTAATGAGCACCCAGATAATATCCAACCGCTCAGATCTAGAGGTTCTGTAATGGAAACATATAATACCCAGAAAACAACAAAAATTAACAATACAGACCCTGCGACAAAACTCGGTTCATAAGCCTAGCTACATAGACCGCCAAAACATCTCACTTCTTCTTAGCTGCAGATTTGGTGACTTTGGCACCTGTTGGGTCCTTCTTCTCTACGTTCTTGATGACACCAACAGCCACAGTCTGCCTCATGTCCCTAACAGCAAAACGACCGAGAGGCGGGTACTCTGAGAATGTCTCCACAACCATGGGCTTGGTGGGAACCATCTTAATCATACCAGCATCACCATTCTTCAAAAACTTGGGCTCCTTCTCAAGCTCCTTGCCAGATCGTCTGTCAATCTTGGTCAATATCTCAGCAAACTTGACCGCAATGTGGGAGGTGTGGCAATCCAGCACTGGGGCATATCCGTTCCCAATCTGCCCTGGGTGGTTCATGATGATGACCTGAGAGGTGAAGTTAGCAGCCTCCTTCGCAGGATCATCCTTGGAGTTAGATGCAACGAAACCACGCTTGAGATCCTTGACAGCAACGTTCTTCACATTAAAACCAACATTGTCACCGGGAAGAGCCTCCTGGAGAGCTTCATGGTGCATTTCAACAGACTTAACTTCAGTAGTCAGTCCAGAGGGACCAAACGTAACAACCATACCAGGCTTCAGAACACCAGTTTCCACACGACCCACTGGGACAGTTCCAATACCACCAATCTTGTACACATCCTGAAGTGGAAGTCGGAGGGGCTTGTCTGAGGGCCTCTTCGGCTCATTGATCTGATCAAGAGCCTCAAGGAGGGTTGGACCCTTGTACCAGTCAAGGTTGGTAGATCTCTCAATCATGTTGTCACCCTCAAAACCGGAGATGGGAACAAAAGGGATCTTCTCGGGGTTGTATCCAACCTTCTTGAGGTAGGAAGAGACTTCCTTGACGATTTCATCATACCTTGCCTTGGAGTACTTGGGGGTTGTGGCATCCATCTATAAGAAAATTGCACAAAATCAACAACAATTAAAATTGCACAAAACCCTATAAAGCTTATAATCACAGTTGTTCAACTATTGTAAAGCTGACCTTGTTACAGCAGCAAATCATCTGCTTGACACCAAGGGTAAAAGCAAGCAAGGCATGCTCCCGAGTCTGACCGTCCTTGGAAATACCAGCTTCAAAACCACCAGTGGTGGAGTCAATGATAAGGACAGCACAGTCAGCCTGGGAAGTGCCAGTGATCATATTCTTGATAAAGTCACGATGTCCAGGAGCATCAATAACAGTGCAGTAGTACTTGGTGGTCTCAAACTTCCACAGGGCAATATCAATGGTGATACCACGCTCTCGTTCAGCCTTGAGTTTGTCAAGCACCCAGGCATATTTGAATGACCTCTTGTTCATTTCGGCAGCCTCCTTCTCAAACCTCTCAATCACACGCTTGTCAATACCTCCAAGCTTGTAGATCAAATGTCCAGTGGTGGTTGATTTTCCAGAGTCGACATGGCCAATGACCACAATGTTAATGTGAACCTTCTCCTTACCCATATTAAGGATTTGTAACAAAAACTGGAAAAGAGAGAAGAAACAAAACATATGTTCAGAATTTAGAAAGCAAACCCTTACACAAGCCAATCACTGAAGAAATCCAAATCATATTAAACCGTAACCCCACCCCATGATTAAAGAAATTGGAACCCAGTAGACCAAGACCAATAATCCACGACAAAATCTTATTACACTATGCCTTGTCATACTACGAAAAAGGATAACTCAGGCAAAATATCAATACTGATTTCAACATAAATGTCCAGCCTTCAATCAAAGCAATCTAATCAAATTTAATATAAACAAGATAGATGAGCATACAGATTTGAGCAAGTTGTAATTAAATCAAGATAATCAAACTAACAAAATATCCAACTAATGAAACAAAAATCAGAAAATGGAGTAAACATCCGCTCACCACCAGATAAATTCTAGTATATTAACTCACTTTGATACAATAAACATCCAAGTTTAAAACTAAAAGCAAAACCACACAGTTAAAAAAAATAATAAATCAAATACATTTAAAAGTAAGAATGAGCGGCACATACAAAAAGATAAAACATTAATATAAGCGAATGGGGGAGAGATCTGAACCTTGTAGGAGAAAAAGTGAAATTGTTGAGGATCTCTCTCGCCGCCCTGACCTTGAACAAGCAGAAAGAGAGAGTTTTGAATGAGGGAGGGGTGTGGTTTATATAAAGAGATTGGCCAGAGTTCTGCACGGCGTTTAGGGTTTTACTCTCGACCGTTGGATAACAGAAACAAGATCAACGGTTCAAAATATCAGGCTGCCTTGTCCAACTTGGCATATTATCAAGTTTTTTTTTTTTTTTTGGTAATTAAATGTACATAAATTGGGGTCAAAGTGGTGGCTCACTGTTGGCTGCCACTTAGGACCCATGCGTTCTTTCACGTCGTCACCCCTCGGGTAGCTCCGTGAAGGAGATACTATACCTGCCTGGTAACCCGATAATCGGGTCCACCTGCCGGTGCTACTTGCCTCTACATCCCCGTTAGGAGAGCGGAGGCGATACTCGCTTTCGGCCAACAAGAAGGAATCTCGTTGCCGGAAGCTATTTGTAACTCCCTCTGTGCCCGTGTAGGACGCAGACGAGCTGTTGAAGCATCGGACGCAGGTGGCTAGCCCGCGCCCAAGTAGCCAAACAGGACGTAACCCTTGCTGGGACCGTCCCTTTGGGGGCATATTATCAAGTTGACGTACAAGTTAACATGTTATTTTAGCATTTATTACTAAAATAGTTTAAGAATAATATTAATTTCCTAATTTAAAATATTAAATATTTTAATTCAATTAAATGTAATATTATTTTATATTTAATAATTTTATAATATCAATTAAATACATATATATATCACATTGGTTTGTTATTGTTGTCCAAACATAATAAACATTTATATTTATTAATTTATCAAACGAAACAATAAATTATATTTAATAATATTTCAAATAATTTATTTTCTGATAATATTTTATTTTTATGATAAAATCTTATAGAACCAAACACCCCTAATAAAAATTTATGATATTATATTATTTGGTTTTAATAAAAAATTTTAATTTTATTCTATTTGTGCTCAATTGTTTTTTAATGTGTTATTTAATCTATTAGATTCTTTTTTAAGTTTCTTGGATAATTTATTTTTTAACTCTCATTAACAAAAATTTACATGATATGATTTTCTATTATAATAAGCAATACGATGAGACTTGTAGATTGAATGGGAAAACATTTTAACAAATTGATTGAGTTACTAAAAAATCATAGAATTTTATAATCAGTTGTGTATTCCTCTATGTGAAAAATGACCAACAGTGTTCTTCATATTATTTCACATTATATCAAGGATAAAGTTCTTAAAACATTTTGATGGAATGAAATTTTTTTTTAAGTTAAACTCAAAAGCAATACTCAAAGAGCATTAATTATTATATCACTTATCCACCGACTACCTTAAACTGTGAATAAAAATCATTTCATCTTTAGATAACAAGAAAAACATAACTTGACAATTTAACTTGATATCTTAAAGATTGTATTCCTATTTCATCTTATGTCTATGTAAGAAAACTATCACTAATTAAATCAAATTTATGCAATTGATATAATTATCGTATACTAGTAGAATTACAATATCAATAAAATTATTAGATTCATGATTGTGTTAGTGACACTTCAATATTGTATGTACATGTAATCCTACTCATGTATTATAAATATAAAGAATTATTAAAAGGTATAGGAACACTTAGGTGGGAGAAAGAACTCTTTAGAAAGATAATTATCTTATAATAAGAACTGATACTCAATTAACATTGATGAAGATGTAATACCATGATGTAGACTCTTAAAGAACGAATTGCACCACATTAAAAAACATCCTGTTTGCACTATTTACTCACCTTGAGTCATACACCCACCATTATCACTTTCACTCATTTGTCCATATAATGAACACATAAAAAATACATTGCTAATTTTGATAGTTACTATCATTTCCTTGTACATTTAATCTTTTGCATTTCTCGTTGGTGTAAGAGTTTTTTGCATCAACACACATTAAATGGTCAGGTATAGTGAGAGAGTTAGTAAAAAAATTTCATAAAATATTGAATTCTACCTTGAGACTACATATTATTTTACTTCAAAAGCAAAGGCAATACCAGAGAATTTGAACAAATGGAAGATGAAATGCTTCAAAGGTGCATATATAAGACATAAAACTCATACATATACTTAGGTGACTACATTATATGGATTATTGAGTTATTTTATTTTTTTCTTGTAATAATTGCATGCATTTGATGGTATGTATGTAAGGATGCATGTCAATTCAACCAAGGAAAACAATGAAATTATGACCAATGTCCTTGGTGTTTGCACACTAAACATGTAGTTTGATTTTGGATAGAAAAGTGCTATCTATAACTTCTAAATGTGAAAAAGGGCTTTTAAGCCAAGCCTTGGGTTGGAAAATGTAATTACTCCATCAAACTATTATGAAGAATTTGTGATTCCTCCCCAGAGCCTTCCACCACTCAGATTCTTCTAACATGATTTGCATTTGACATTAATGTTACTTTTTAAGATCAGTTATCATTTGAGCAAAAGCATTGTCTAAAACAAATGTGAAGATCAAAGGGTCAAATTCAAGGATTATAATTTTCTGTCTGTTTGTCTGTTAATTCTTCTGGCCCTTAGGTGAAAATGTCACTGACATATATTTGACTATTTTCACTTTCAACACATCCAAGATTGTATATGCTCATACGCTAGTCATCTACTTTTCTGGATATTTAACTATTTTCACTTTCAGTTACCCTAGTTAGTATATGCTCATAATCTAGTCATTTACTTCTCTGGATGCTGTTTTCCAACAGAAGCGAGAATTCTGGAAAGAGTTTTGAGTCTTTTGGATGCATAAAAACATTTGCATAACCAAAAATTTCACCCAATTCTTTTACAAATAATAAATTGCATTGAAATTTCTGAAAAAGAAAAAAAATAAAAAAGTGAAGTAACTCTATGAATCCCTGGTCATTATTGAGTTTTCCTCATAATGAAAGTGCACATACAATCAAAAAAATCAAAATATGCCAATATGAATGAATACAACATTGAGACTCATATATATTAAGTACCAAATCTTGCACATTTATAATAAAAAATTGGGTAGGCTAAGCCCCCTTCACATTTAAGGATATCTTTCAGTATTCACAGATTTCAATCATCAAACTCAAAAAAAACTCATTGCTTTGACTTAACCAGAGCCATCCAGAAAAAACAAGCCTATGTTTATCTGCAAGAAGAATCAGAGTACAATATTATAATTTAGTTTTCAATAAGATATTTCAATATAATTTACACTATCAATTTTAGCATGCATATGATTTTACTTTTTCCCAATACCATCAAAGAGACGGAAATTTCTAGTCTCAGTAATACAACACCCCATAATGTTTAGAAACACAAGTATTATATACATATTACCTGAAGCGGTTTCCACTGTTTGAATCTGCAAAATCATCTCTTAGAACACACTGAAGCTTTGTGTAAGTATGCCCATCCACTAAGTCTTTATCTTGTAATTCCTTCAGTAGTTTTATGGCTTCTTCATTCCTTCCTCGTCTGCAGATCTCATCTAAGACTGTTCTATATGTAATTAAATCAACAGACTTCTGTATCTTAATCATCTCCCATAGATAATTTACTGCCTCCTCAACCTCCCCATTAAGAGCCAATGCATTCACAAGTGAGTTATATGATCTACCGCTTGGAACAAACCCCTTTTTCTTCATCTCATCACACAACTCCCTAGCATTCTTTGTTCGACTTTGAACACATAGCCCATGGATCAAATAATCATAGGAAAATGAGTTGGGCTCACAGTTATAAACCACATTCATCTGATGAAATATCCTCAGTGCATCATTAACATGATTTGAAAGCACGTACCCTTTTATCATAGAATTCAATGAAAAAATATCAGGTTCAATCCCATCATTGACCATTTGCTTGAACAAACACCTAATTGTCTCCATATACACATGATTTATATAGGAATTTTTTCCTCTACTTAAAAATGCTGTGAATAGACTATTGTAGGTCCTTATTGAAGGTCTGCATTTCAAGTTCCTGTTATTCTTCATATGCTTAAATATATATACAGCTCTAGTCAATTTCCTAGCTTCTGTGAAAAAATATATTATTGTGTTATAAAGAGCCTCAGAACCAACATAAGGAACTGCAAGCACCTGATTAACTATGTCATCCATTTCTTGGTACATTTTTGCTGCGCCAAGCTTCTTTATAATGATGTGATAAGTGGACAAATCATGCCTAAACCTGGGATGTTGTGATGCCCAATTGAATAGCTCCAAACAGACTAAGGGGTCCTCTTGAAGAGTTATAAGGTTGCATAGATCTTCATTACTAAACCTTGGAGGGAGTTGAGAGACTGCTGATTGAAATTGAGCTTCATCAAGGGTTGGCTTGTTGTTAGCTTTTGATCTTTTACTGATCCTTCTCCTCAAGGACCTCGTTGGTCCTTTAGTCGAGAAAAAACAACATAAACTAGCATTTGAAGAAACTTTAGAATGTGGGTTCAACTGGGTTTGGCATAAATACTGTGCAGGCTTCAGTGTTTGGCTCATGGAATTCCAAACATAAGATATAACATGATATTTTATCAGTGAGGTAAAAGCTGGAAATACGTTATAACTGGACAAAATTTTAGAGTAATGAAAATATTGTCGCTGAGATTGATCGATGGAGCATAACTGTTTGTTAAAATTCCTATTAGAGCAAATATGCCTTAATCGAGCTCTGCCAACACCAATCATCTTCAAACTGTCAAACAATTAATACAACACACAATCTGTAACAGGACACGAAGATTTGAAAAAAAAATTAGCATCAATTTTACATCTGTATTGCAGATTATACAATGACCTAGGGCTTGAAAGATTTATATAAAAAAAAAAAAAAAAAAAGTGACTAGAAAACTGCTTGCTAAGCAACTGAAATGAACTCGTGACTTAAAAAATCAAACCTTTATCAGTCTAGTTTCACCATGAATGGTGCGAAGTGAGGAGGCAGCAGCCTA
The DNA here is from genome assembly GCA_026122585.1 of Anacardium occidentale. Lineage (NCBI taxonomy): Eukaryota > Viridiplantae > Streptophyta > Magnoliopsida > Sapindales > Anacardiaceae > Anacardium > Anacardium occidentale. Next base: position 9,587 of record JAJEJH010000352.1, on the reverse strand, counting down.
AAAAATTTCTGTTATAACAAACTTATGGATCTTCCATCTAAGATAAAAAAGAAAAATCAATTATCAGGCAATTAATTTCTGTTATAACAGAGCCGCTAAAAGGATCACACAAGAACATTCCAAGTATCTACAATTTTAGATCAATTAATTTATCATTTACAGAAATATCAAAACTCGATAACTGTATCTGCATCCAAATTTCAGTCCAGATAGCAAAACAGATATGAAGTGTCAACATAAGAACTCAAGAACTGAAATTTCTAATCGACTAGTTGCAGAAACTAAAATCATATAAAGAATCAAATGTACAAGTAAAAAGAGAATGCTCAACTTCTGAACGTCAGAATCACAAAGGTAGCTTAACCTAGCCGTGACAAGGAGAGCAAAGAGCAAAGAGACAAAGCGGGTTTGCTGCGGTTTTATAGAGTGTCACGTGACCAAACTAGGGCTATGTTTGAAACACTGATATTTTAAGTATCTATTTACATTAATACCCTTCTCATTTCGACAACAATTTCCGAGATTATACATTTGGTTTCCTTTTCGATTCACCATATCAAATGCAGCCTCCTCATTTCCCGCCATTCGTGGCGAAACTACATTGATAAATGTTCAATATTTAACTCACGACTTACGAGTTCATTCAGTCGCTTGGCAAACAGTTTTCTTTCAAGCCTCGGTCATTGTATAATTAGCAATTCAGATGTAAAATTGATGCTATTTTTTTAAATCTTTGAGTGACCAGTTACAGATTGTGCCTATCTTAGCTATGCCAAATTTGAAGAAGATTTAGTGGTAAAATAAAAAATAAAAAATCAAGCATTGGTCTTGGGGGTGGTTCCAATGCAAGAAAGACACCCATTAGCATACATAAGCTAGGCCTTATCGGTCTACAACCACCTAAAATCAAATGTCCAGTGGTGGTTGACTTTCCAGAGTCGACATGGCCAATGACCACAATGTTAATGTGAACCTTCTCCTTACCCATATTAAAGATTTGAAACAAAAACTGGAAAAGAGAGAAAAAACAAAACATATATTCAGAATTTAGAAAGCAAACCCTTACACAAGCCAATCGCTGAAGAAATCCAAATCATATTAAACCTTAACCCCACCCCATGATTAAAGAAATTGGAACCCAGTAGACCAAGACCAATAATCCACGACAAAATCTTATTACACTATGCCTCGTCATACTATGAAAAAGGATAACTCAAGCAAAATATCAATACCGATTTCAACATAAATGTCCAGCCTTCAATCAAAGCAATCTAATCAAATTTAATATAATCAAGACAGATGAGCATACAGATTTGAGCAAGTTGTAATTAAATCAAGATAATCAAATTAACAAAATATCCAACTAATGAAACAAAAATCAGAAAAAGGAGTAAACATCCGCTCACCACCAGATAAATTCTAGTATATTAACTCACTTTGATACAATAAACATCCAAGTTTAAAACTAAAAGCAAACCCACACACCTTAAAAAAAAAATCAAATAAGTTTAAAAGTAAGAATGAGCGGCACATGCAAAAAGATAAAACATTAATATAAGCGAAAGGGGGAGAGATCTGAACCTTGTAGGAGAAACAGTGAAATTGTTGAGGATCTCTCTCGCCGCCCTGACCTTGAACCAGCAGAAGGGAGAGTTTTGAATGAGAGAGGGGTGTGGTTTATATAAAGAGATTGGCCAGAGTTCTGCACGGCGTTTGGGTTTTACTCTTGACCGTTGGATAACATAAACAAGATCAACGGTTCAAAATATCAGGCTGCCTTGTCCAACTTGGTACATTATCAAGATGACGTTCGAGTTAACATACTTGTTATTTTAGGATTTACTACTAAAATTTTAACATAAAAATAGTTTAAGAATAATATTAATTTCCTAATTTAAAAATATAAAAGATTCTTAATATACATTAACATGAAGAATATTTTAATTTAATTATATGCAATATTATTTTATATTTAAAAACTTTTAATATCAATTAAATACAAATATATATTACATTCGTTTATTATTATTGTCCTAGCATAATAAACATTTATATATATTAATTTATCAAACGAAACTATAAATTATATTTAATAATATTTCAAATAATTTACTATCTGATAATATTTTAATTTTACGATAAAATCTTATAGAACCAAACACACGTAATAAAAATTTATGATATTATATTATTTGGTTTTAATAAAAAAAATTTAATTTTATTCTATTTGTGTTCAATTAATTTTTAATGTGTTATCTAACTTATTAGATTCTTTTTTAAGTTTCTTGGTTGTTTTATTTTTTAACTCTGATTAACAAAAATTTATATAATATGATTTTTCATTATGATAGATAATACGGTGAAATTTGTAGAATGGATGGAAAAACATTTTTTCAAATAGGTTGAGATACTTGACATTTTGTTGAATTGCACTGACATCTCTCTCTCACTCTCCATCTCTCCTCTTTCTTTTTTGTTGAAGTGCACTGACATCTTGAATGTACAAATAGATTGAGATACTTGACATTTCTGGTGTTTCTTGTCTCATAATGCATTCTTGAAGAACAGTTATGGCGACTGCCATGTTTAATGCCACAGTTAAAATTAGATTTTTTTTTCATTTTCATTTTTATTTTCTCATGCTACTTTATTTCGTCAAGTTTGATACTGTGGTTTAGATTCCACATGGTAACATGTCAATACATCTGTGAAGGGAAAAGAAGAAAAAAAAAAACTAGTCTGTTTGATCAATTTCATCAATAAAATGAACTATTCTATTTGTTTAACCTTATCATTAAGGTTGGTCATTCTAATTTAATTAACACTTAAATGAATTGGATACCAATTAATGCAATATCAGGAGAGGGGATTCAGGAGATAGAGGAAAGTAATGTAATGGAGTATGAAGTATGATATTTATTGGCTGCAGTTTGGTTTGGTGAAATGTATAATATTCCATACCTAGTAAGTTAAATAGTCAAGTAAACTCACAGTATTTGTCCATAGTTGATGAAAGAGTAGAATACTAAATTTAAATAGTTTCCAACTCGTATGAGTGAACAAAGTGGTCATCTCGTTGCATGGACTTTGGTTTCACAAAGAACACAATTAGAGTTTTATCATCGCTTATGTTTGGGTGTTGCTCTGTTGCAGTTATTAATTAAAATCACGATGTGGATACACTGCACTTCATTTATATCAACAGAAAGTGCTTTTAAGTTGGTTAAGACCATTTGACATTCTCATCTGGCTATTCATAAGCAGCTAATCTTGATAATCAATTCCAGCATTCTCATCTGTCTGAAAGATTTTGTCATCTATACTTTCTTTGGTTGCAATGTCAAACATGAAGATACTCATCGGCTTACGATTATTTGAATTGTTTGCCTGGTATCCATGTGCAGAAACTTTATATGGTAATCTTCTGGTTCTCCTTATGTTAAGTATTAGATGTTATACCCATCTCTTATATTAGGGATCACTGCCAAAGTATTTGAAGGTGGTCAAACTCTTTTTGTATGGACAGATTTATGGCTTATCATTGGCTGAATAATCTTTGCTTATAATTTCCACAGTTGGTCAGGTCCAAGGGATGTTGAATTACTGAAAACATTTGTTCTGGAAGAAGCAGAAAAGGCTGCAATGAAAGCAGAGGTTGATGATGATAAGGAGTTATGATAAGGTATACAGCATCCTTCTTACCACTTGCAGCATAATGAGAAAAATCTAAAAAATCAGCATTTGTTTAATAGACTGGATGTTAAAATAGACAAAAGGACAGATTTTGTAGTGGACAATTAATATCCGGTCGTCAAATACGCCCAAAGCGAACTGTGTTGAGTTTCTTAAAATTTCATCTTCCGACTGAAAATTATTTATTATATGAAATTAAAGAGCCAATTTAATTAAAGGTGTATTTTCCATTGCAAAGGGGTGGTTGTAGACTGGCAGGTTTAATCACACAAACATTTTCTTATTCGCTTATATATCCTGAGAAGGATAAATTGGCCTCTTTTATCCAGAAAAACATAACCTAATCAATATTGCTTCAAAACAGAAAAGAACACACACCAGCAGCGCTCAAAACGGATTCAACAAATAAAACTTCGGATATAGTTTAAATGATGTAACTGCTCATTTCAACCACCGTCAGAGGATGACCTTCGTAGCAGAACTCCAAAATATATACCCAGAAGTATCAGGAAACGGGTCAACCTCACACCTAAAATTCTATCTAAATGAAGCATTCTCTGATTAAGTAAAACCATTTAGTTTGACAATCGGAGACCCAGTTCAACTTCACACCCAATTTTACGGGAAAAAGAGAACAAATAAATATACGAAAAATCCCTGCCTTCCATTACGCTTAATGAGCACCCAGATAATATCCAACCGCTCAGATCTAGAGGTTCTGTAATGGAAACATATAATACCCCAAAAACAACAAAAATTAACAATACAGACCCTGCAACAAAACTCGAATTATAAGCCTAGCTACATAGACCGCCAAAACATCTCTCACTTCTTCTTAGCTGCAGATTTAGTGACTTTAGCACCTGTTGGGTCCTTCTTCTCTACGTTCTTGATGACACCAACAGCCACAGTCTGCCTCATGTCCCTAACAGCAAAACGACCAAGAGGTGGGTACTCTGAGAATGTCTCCACAACCATGGGCTTGGTGGGAACCATCTTAATCATACCAGCATCACCATTCTTCAAAAACTTGGGCTCCTTCTCAAGCTCCTTGCCAGATCGTCTGTCAATCTTGGTCAAGATCTCAGCAAACTTCACAGCAATGTGGGAGGTGTGGCAATCAAGCACTGGGGCATATCCGTTCCCAATCTGCCCTGGGTGGTTCATGATGATGACCTGAGAGGTGAAGTTAGCAGCCTCCTTGGCAGGATCATCCTTGGAGTTAGATGCAACGAAACCACGCTTGAGATCCTTGACCGCAACGTTCTTCACATTAAAACCAACATTGTCACCGGGAAGAGCCTCCTGGAGAGCTTCATGGTGCATTTCAACAGACTTAACTTCAGTAGTCAGTCCAGAGGGACCAAACGTAACAACCATACCAGGCTTCAGAACACCAGTTTCCACACGACCCACTGGGACAGTTCCAATACCACCAATCTTGTACACATCCTGAAGTGGAAGTCGAAGGGGCTTGTCTGAGGGCCTCTTCGGCTCATTGATCTGATCAAGAGCCTCAAGGAGGGTTGGACCCTTGTACCAGTCAAGGTTGGTAGATCTCTCAATCATGTTGTCACCCTCAAAACCGGAGATGGGAACAAAAGGGATCTTCTCGGGGTTGTATCCAACCTTCTTGAGGTAGGAAGAGACTTCCTTGACGATTTCATCATACCTTGCCTTGGAGTACTTGGGGGTTGTGGCATCCATCTATAAGAAAATTGCACAAAATCAACAACAATTAAAATTGCACAAAACCCTATAAAGCTTATAATCACAGTTGTTCAACTATTGTAAAGCTGACCTTGTTACAGCAGCAAATCATCTGCTTGACACCAAGGGTAAAAGCAAGCAAGGCATGCTCCCGAGTCTGACCGTCCTTGGAAATACCAGCTTCAAAACCACCAGTGGTGGAGTCAATGATAAGGACAGCACAGTCAGCCTGTGAAGTACCAGTGATCATGTTCTTGATAAAGTCACGATGTCCAGGAGCATCAATAACAGTGCAGTAGTACTTGGTGGTCTCAAACTTCCATAGGGCAATATCAATGGTAATACCACGCTCTCGTTCAGCCTTGAGTTTATCAAGCACCCAGGCATACTTGAATGATCTCTTGTTCATTTCAGCAGCCTCCTTCTCGAACCTCTCAATCACACGCTTGTCAATACCTCCAAGCTTGTAGATCAAATGTCCAGTGGTGGTTGACTTTCCAGAGTCGACATGGCCAATGACCACAATGTTAATGTGAACCTTCTCCTTACCCATATTAAAGATTTGTAACAAAAACTGATACAAGAGAAGAAACAAAATAAATGTTCAGAAATTAGAAAGAAAACCCCTTAAACAAGCCAATCACTGAACAAATCGAAGTCATGTTAGAAGTTAACCCCACCCAACCCCACGATTAAAGAAAACATAGCAAGCCAGTAGACCTATACCTAGACCTAGGCCAAGACCAAGACCAATAATCCACGACAAAATCTTATTTCAATATGTCTCGGCATACTATTAAAAAGGGATAAATAAATCAGAATCTCAATACCGATTTCAATATAAAAGTCCAGCCTTCAATTAAAAGAAACTAATCAAAGTCAACATGAACAAGATGGATAAGCATACAGATTTCAGCAAATTATGATTAAATCAAGATACCAAATTAACAAAATCTCCTTCTGATGAAACAAAAATCAGAAAAATGCAGTAAATATCAGTTCATCTAGACCGAAAATTATAAGATATAAATTCTAGTTTATTAACTCACTTTTAAACAATAAGCATCCAAATCTAAAAAAAAAAAAAAAAAAATCAAATAGAATTTATAATAAGAATAAGTGGCAGATACAAAAAGATAAAAACGTTAATACAAGCGAAAGGAGATAAATAAACCTTGTAGGAAGAAAATTAAAATTCTTCGGGATCTCTCTCGCCGCCCAGACCTTGATCTAGCTAGCAGAAAGAGAGTGTTTCGCAAGAAGCGATGGGTACGGCTTATATTAAGAGATTGGCCAGAGTTCTGTGTGGCGGCTAGGGTTTTACTCTCCACCGTTGGATAACAAAAACAAGATCCAACGGTTCAAAATATCAAGCTGACTTGAAGAATGGACGCCTTATTTTCGGGCCGCGGGTGATTAAAGATTATGATCGTGGACGACTCCGGTTAAAATGAAAAAAACAAGTGAAAAATTAACTTTGGGTGAAAAATAGTTATTTAACTTTAGACTAAATTTTCATTGTTTAACCCCAAGCCAAAATCAAGACCTCATAGACTTGTCGACCCTAGAGTTATTCGATCTTGTGATCAATGGGTTTTGGTTATAGAATTCTAGGCGATTTGTCTATCAAATGTAAATAGGACGGGTTCTACTTTGTAATCAAAAAAATAATTTTATTATCTTGTAACTATATAGAGTTTTTAATCGAAAAAAGACTTTTAAATTCCGTCATCTATGTAAATAGTAAGTTCCGATCACCTAGTTTCGAAAAATGTCAGATCTAACCGCCTCCATTTAGACGAAGGTGGCTAGATTTGGTCACCTCTGTCAGAAAAATAAGTCGAAAACGGTCGAAAATAATCGTTCTTAGTCCTACCGGTGTTTCCAGTCTTTCTTTTCGATAGAGGCGCTGGATCTAGCCGTCTCCTCCAAAACTGAAGACAGCCTCCACCGAACGGGGAGACCAGATCTGGCCTCTCCTGGAACTAGATGACTGAAAACGGCCATCTGATTCTGTTATCTGTAGCGACCCCCGCCTAGGTTACTGTGCGCTGCGGAAATTACTGTTCATATAATAATAAAATATACCCAAGACGGGGACCTCTACAGAAAAGAAACTGCTGCTGGATAAAATTTTTCTTTATAAAAGAAACTACTAATATAATTTACTGTAAATGTAAATTAAAATATAAGCGTGGAAATCCCAGGCTACTCATGTATAGAAAATACTGAACTGTCATACAGTGCATACGATCATGTAATACACACATATACATGAGAAAACTAAAGCATGCGAGCCAACATGCTATCTGCTGCGCCAAGCCACATCCCCAAAATCTCGCAGCGGTCTCGCTCCAGCTCAGCCCTCGAACTACTGACCTGCAAAAGGAAACAGGGAAGGGAGTGAGTGACAAAGTCACTCAGCAAGTGTTTCCAAACTCAACACTCGCAGGTCAAACAAATCACTGACTACGTGACTCGTCACGTAGGAGGTTCTACTAGACAGTTTTCTTACTGATTTCTGTTATATTTCTGTTCTGTTACTGTTCTGTTTCTCATCTGTTTCTCATGAGATGCTGTACATGACAATGAAATGTATATGCTGATGTCATGTATACTGAAAAACTGTAAAACTTGCCCTCAGGCTTGTTTTTCTGAAAACTGTCTTTTCTGAAAACTCTTTCTGATAATAAAACTGTGATCCGAAGATCCTGAAAATATACGTATAGTATATACTGAAACTGTATCAGAAAGTACTGTAAATAACTGAAAATATCTGCTATGCTGGCCAGACTGATGAATACAGGGATTCGGCACCCTGGCCGTGTGAGTTCAAAATCCTAATAAATCTACTGATGCACAACCAGCACTCTCTATTGAGCTTGGTCAGTGACCATGTCCTCTGGTGGACGCTGGTTTCCCTCTCTAGCGGGTGTGCGAACTCACAGGTGCCCCCTCGTATCCACCCCTATCTGATATATGAAAAATCATATATGTATATCTGAAAATCATGCTGTCGGATCCTTGGATCCGGTCTGAAAATATCTGATATGGCATGCCGTGCTAATGCTGATAATCATGCATGAAATGCTGATTAATTAGCTGATTACTGAGTTCTGTGTGCTTAAAACTGGCTTAGAGTGGCTTAATTAGCTTTTAATCTCTTATTTCTGATTTTCTGAAGGTGCACGGGCGTGTGTTCTGGGACGCACGGGCGTGTGTCACGACACACGGGACCGTGTGGCCGTCGTGCTGCTGGGCGTGCGTGCTTCTGGAGAAATATTCAAGCAAACTGGGCAAGGCACACGGGCGTGTGTGTTCGGGCACACGGGCGTGTGTCTGCCTTCTTCTTCTTCCCGTGTTCATCAAACACGGGCGTGTGGAATTGGGGGAGAAAGCACACGGGCGTGTGGCACTCGGGCACACGGGCGTGTGTCTGGGTTTCAGACGCACACGGGAGCATGCACGACCGTGTCCCATGCAGGAAAAGAGGACGCACGGGCGTGCCTCAGGGACGCACGGTCGTGTGCTCGACCCAAAAACTGCAGATGGTGTCTGGAAATCCAGAAATTCTCACACTAACCCATCCACACTCCAAACCAACACACATACAAGCTCAAAACTGCTACCAGCACGCAAATAATCATCAAATCATCAACTCAAACACGCCAATCATCATACTGAAGCACATATCATCTGAAAACAGTATATATATGCATGAAAATCATGGAAACCACTCAATCATGGCATCATCCATCAAATCACAGCTCAAACATGCTGGAAATAACTCAACCAAGCACACATCAAGTTCATATAAGCTGGAAACATCAAAGCATGTTCTGAACTCAGCGAAGGAGGTAAGGAAAACACTTACCTCGCGACATGGGAGCTTTATCTCTCCTTCTGGAAGGCTCTGGATCTCTAATATGAAGCTGAGCTGCTGGGGGATCTATCTCTGGAACACTAGGGTTCACTGGAGCTGAAGGAAGAAGAAGAGAAAATAAGCTGGGAGCTGACTGCGCGCAACTGAACTGAAAATAAACTAATAAAGCTGGCTGGGGCAAACACACGGTCGTGTGTCTAAGGCACACGGTCGTGTGTGGTGGAAAATAGCCATTTCCACCCCCACATGCGCAGGAACTACACTCAAGTCCCAAAGGACTTCTAAAATGCTCTTCTACCCC
>JAJEJH010000351.1:373931-412307 GCA_026122585.1 Anacardium occidentale | reverse complement strand
GGCTAAAGGACTTATTCCTACCCAAGGTTTCACTCAAATACAAATTTTCACTCTTTAACTTTTGAAAATCCAAACACCTACCCTTTGACCAATTTTCTCCAATTTTATTAACATTTTTTTATAAAATGACTAAAATATCCTTATTAAAAATAAAAATTTATAATAAAATTATAAAATAATATTTAAATATAAATATATTAAAAAATTGTAAAAAAATTTAAAAAACTGTGAATATGAATGAAGACTTGTTCAAGTTGTATCCCACTCTCCAACCATCTTATGGTCCACCTCAACTCCCCAAAATACTGGCCTGCAAAAAAAAAAACTGAGAGAGATAAGTGACAAGTCACTAAATAAGTAATTCCTAATCCTACCCTTAAGTAGGTTTTTATTCTTATAATTGGTCACAAAGATCTATGATCTCTTTCTTATCTTACTTTTCTGCTAAAGACATTTCTAAACCCTTTTTTTTGCTCATCATGTTCTTAATTAATCTCTTTCTAATTACTTTTTTTGGCTTATTATATTTTTAGTCTAATAGACTTTGCTTAGTTTATTTCTAGCCTTTAGGGATTTGGTTTTGTTCTACCCTCATGATCTACCACGAAACTCCACCTTTTCTTACTCATCTTGATCTCTAATTTATCTTATTTCTAACTTTCTTACTTACCTCACTGCTTCTTATAGGTGATTCTTCTCTAGCTTATCTTATTATTCATAATATGCTTCATGCCATATTATAAGTATATATATGGGTATACGTTTACAACACAATACGAAAAGGGTCTAAATTAATACAACTTCATACATACAATCTCTCTTTCTTAATTCATTATCTTTTCACTTCTTAATTTAGTATTTGGGTTCTCTAATACTCATAACGAATTCTGAATTTTATCTGATTTTCGTTATGTTTATGCTTATACATACATACATACATACAAATATACATACACACACACACACACACACATATATATATATATATTGTGCAATAGTACCTGTGACTTGTTACGAGTTCTTATTTGATTTAGAAGTTGTTTCATCTAATTCTTAGTTACTCTGTTTCTCATGTGCTGTTCTATTTATTATTTATTCTGTAAAATTGTTTATTTTGTCACATATATAGTATTTTGTCTGTACTCATATCTTTAATATTATATATTTTAACATTTCTATTACTTATCCGTCTGTTTGATAAGTTCTGTTTCGTTTTATTATTACTTATCATAACTTCTCTGCCATGCTTAATTTCATGTTATATATGACATGATGTAAAGTATGCTGAAATCATATAGAAAATCATGTCTAGGCCCTTGGACTTGTTTTCTGAAAATATCTTTTTGAGAATATCTTTTTAAAAATGCTGTTAGGATCTGAAAATCCTAAAATACTAAAATCACTAAAATCTAAAAATTTCTCTGCATCTGAAGATATTAGCTATACTGTGCAAATTGATAAATACAAAGATTTGATATCCCAACTATGTGAGTTTTTATTATACTATTACGCGATTAATATCTACTATGAAAATTTGTTATTGAAACTTAATATTGAGTTGAAACTAATATATGATACTATTACGCACGACCAACATATCTTGCATTGTGGATGTTGGCTTCCCAATTTCTAACAGATGTATGAACTCATAAGTATCTCTTCGTATTCAAACCTAAAAATGGTGTTCGAGTTATCATCTTTCTACTTTTAAAAAAAATATGTGGATAGATCATTTGATCCCTTCCTGAAAATATTATTTCGTATGTCATGTCATGTAATGCTAATCATGCATAATGTTTTTTTTTTATTACATTCTGTTTAACTAATCTACTGTCAGAGTTTTGTTTTGTGTATCTTTTGCTTAAGTTCTCGTGTCTATAACTTATTAAACTTATTAATAAATTCTGTGCAAGCTGTTTTATGTTTTGATATCGAGTTATTAGCTTTTTATACGTTTCTCTAACTGTATCTATTTCTGTTTTTGTTTTTGTTTCTATTTTTATTTTCCAATCATAATATACTAATTACTACCACTGATCCTAGACTGATATTGAGTTTATCATACTGATATAAGTTAGGTTTATTGATTCTAGAAAAATATAGTTTTCTTTTCTTTTCTTTTCTTTTATTATTAAACAACTTATTTTATTATGTTTTGTTATTAATCAACTTATTCTATGGTCTACTTTGTTATTTTCTATTTATTCTGCTGTTTTTTGTTATTTTCACTAGTTGCACAAGTACACTCGTGGTCGTGTGTAAGGTCATGCTAACTCCTAGAATTTTCTTACTAAATTTTGTCTTGTTGCATAGTCATACACTTTAAGACACACAGTCATGCATAGTTGGCACATGATCGTGACTATACATGCATGAGCTTGTAACAAATCTCCTACATGATCGTGGCTTGGACAAGACATAACCATGCAAAATTGGGAAAGGTACGTGATCGTGTCCTTGAGACACATGGTCATGACTTCCAAGGCATTACGACTCGGCCTCAATCGTGCATACATTGCATGACCATGACTCATGTAGAATATACGACCACATGAGCATGCATTATTGGGTGCACAAGAGTGTGTTGAGCTTTGCTTTTACAACTTTGTTCTTAGAACTTGTAAAACATAACCCAAACTCAACCAAATCTCAGTATATCTCCAATCAAATATATTTTAACATGCATACATGCTAAAACATGTTTCTTATACTGACCTTATTATCTCATAACACCTTATCACAACCAAACATGTTTAACTACGTATACATAAACATATAGAAACATACAAACACTCTAAGCATGCTTCTGCCTCCAAATCTCTCATGTTTTATTATCTTATCATACAAACATACAACCTAGACTTAAAACATGCTTTTTATCTCATCTCACACCCAGCACAGGGATATACATGCTAAAGAAACATGAAAACAGAGAAAAAGATAAGGAAGTACTTATCTGGACCTGTTAAAGTCTTTTATCTCTCTAATTTTGATTGAATCTTAACTAGATTAATTGACTCTAGCTGGCTTCTCCCTGATCTTCAATTTGGTTAAGGTTAGCTGAAGGAAAAAAAAAGAGAAACTGGGAAATTGGTTGAAAAACACAATCTCTGCTTTATATAGTTGTGTGACTCAAAAGGGATACATGGTCGTGTGCCACTTAAATGCATGGTCATGCTACATGTTCAAAGGATGCATAGACATGTGTTCAAAGGATGCACAGTTGTGCTTCAAGCTCAGGCCATATGAAGCCCTTTAAAAAAGACTATTATATCATCTTAACTCTTCCTAAATCTATTTGGCTATAAAATCTCTTTTCTAGCCTGATAATTGAAGTAAGCAGTTGAAAATGATCACTTAGTTCTAAAGGCGGCTAAATTGACAGAGGTGACCAGCTAGTTACCTCTGTCATCAACCATAGTTGGAAACAATCTGTGGGGTCAAGACCGATAATTTTTGATCGTTTTCAATATAGAAGACAACCAAATCTAGTCAGCTCCACTAAACATGACCACCCCTAGAATCAAGTGGTCATTTCTAACTATTATATTTTAAAAATTATTTAATATTTTTTAAAGATTTTTTAATATTTTTAATATTTAAATAATATTTTATATTCTTATTATATTTATTTTATTATATTATAAATTTTTATTATAAAATAATCAAAATATATTTTTAATTATCAAAATTTAATTATGAACTATTAAATTTAATTATTAATTTTAATTAATAAGTAGATGTTTAGATTTTTAAAAGTTAAGAGGTAAAAATGAGTCTTTTGACGAAACTTTGGGTGAATATATGTCCTGTGGCCTTCATAGATTAGGTTCCTTTGTACTTGTGGTTCCTTTGTACTTGCTGCTAAGTACAAATGCTTGGCAGCTACTTAGACTTTCTGGGAATGGGAACAAGCTATAGATTTGGTTTCATATTTCTGACTTCAGTGTGGTAGTTGTTGAGGATGACATGTCCAAGCTATAGATTTGGTTTCATATTTCTGACTTCGCATCAATATTCTTTTATTTGTTGGGTTTTGTTTCACATTTGTAACAACATAATTTTGAGATATACGTTGCTTGACTTTAAGGGAGTGTGTGCAAATTCCGTAAGAATAATAACACGTATCAAGTATCAACCTCACGAATGAATTGAAATTTAATGTATTAAAAACATTCAAATAAAATAATATTATAATAATTTTTTGCTATTACTCATCAATAACAATAATTATTTATATACGCAAATGTATTTAAATATATTATTTATTCATATTTATTAACCTTTCATTAATATATTTTATGATAATAATTTACTTTTAATAATAAAAAGATCCCACAAAATAAACACCGTTTAAATAGTGTTATCAATAAAATTTTCTTAAAATTAATTAGATAAGGTGGATATGTAGTAATTCTATGTGGCTACTACACGTATGGACACGGAGGCAAGTAGCTTGGGAGAAAAAAAATTTCTTCAATTGTGTTTTTTTCCATTTAAATAGTCAAGAACATAGTGTTGAGAAATATTTTCACAAACATCACCATTAATTATTGATTAGAAATTTTTTTTTATTTAATTACAATAACATTTTCATAAAAATTCTAATATCATAGAAAGTTTCTTAAAAACAATTTTATATCTTATTATTGCTCAATTATTGTTCTCTATTTTACCATTTTTTTTATTCAACTGTAAATTTTTTTAATGTTAAAATTTGCATTAAATATAATAAACTAACTATCAAAGAAAATAAATCAATTCAATGGTTTGGTTTCCAAATTATACACGTTTTTTTCACAATATTTATAGTTTAAAACTTAAAATAAACGTTTTATAAATCAAAATAAAAAAAAATCTTTGAAACATTTATAATATTTTGACTATTATATAATAATGCTTTTTTTTTTTTATTAAATATGAAATGAAAGACAATTAACTAACTATTAGGTAAAGTTTTATTTAACTGGATTTGATCAACCCAATTAAAATATCTACAAAGTTTTATTAAAATGAAGAAAATTGGATTTTAAAACATAAGTAGTAAAAAAATATCATATAAATATTTATTTTCTTTAAAAGAACTATTTAATATTTTTATATACTAATAATGTGGGATGAAAAATGTTTTCCAAAATGAAAACAGTCAGAACAAGATAAACATGGTTTCTGTCTAATCCCTCACTGTTATTTGTCAACAAAGATGATTTGAAACAATAATTTTTATTTTCTAAATACAAAATGAAATGAACCTTGAAAATTTTTTTCACATTTTCCAAAATTTGAGAACACAACTTGGCTCTTCTAGAGGTGGAATACAAAATAATGGCACATATCTAATGGTTGACTAGATATTCATCTTTGGTTTATTTTTTAATGAGTTTATATTCGATTTATGTTTATCAAATTTTTATACTGTAAAATTTAATTTCAAGTACTTTTCTATTCAATAATAAATTTTTAAGTTAGTTAAAATTCATGCTAAAAATAATAACAATAACTGTTAATCAATGAGAACTTAAAAAAAAAAAAAAAAAATCAATAGTATAGTGTGAATTCAATGGTTTATTTCCAAATTATATACTTTTTTTCCCAACATTTTTAGTTTAAAACTTAATTTAAACAATTTATATATCAAAATAAAAATTCATCAAAGCATGTAAACAGTTTATATATCAAAATAAAAAACCATCACAACAATTTGGTTTCGTTGATATCAAACATTTTGTGTTTTTAATCTTGGATTGTCAAAGTGGATGAATCGAACCAAATTCGACCGATATAAAGTCTCTCTTTTTTGCAAAAATTATTAAAATCATTTAATTTTCAACATCTTTGTCTAAAAGTTAATCCAAAAATTCAACACTAACACCCATAGACATAACTATTAGTACTAAAGATTATAGCTAGGGTCAACAACTTAGATGAAATTTTAAGCATTAAGACAAGTTTTGGCTTGACTTTCTTTTTTTGAATAAACAAAAAGCTAATATCTAAACAAATCCATAAAAATAAAAGCTCATCTAGATCACAAAATTAAGTCTCCAGTTGAGATTTCATCAAAATAAAAAATATATTTTAAAAATATTAAAATAATATTAAAAGAAAATACAATAATAAAAATTTTAAAATTTGATAGAAATATTAAAAACTAAAAAATAAAAAATTGAAAAAGCACCCACTGCTTCCCATCGGTTGGTTTGGTTTTCGACAATTATCACATATTTTTTAAAGTTTTTTTAGATTTTTAATATTTTCATTAAATTTAAGATTTTTGTTATTATTATTTTAATACTATTTTATATTTTTCATAATTTTTTTATTGAAAATATTTATATAATTTCAATAAAAATATTGATAGAATTAGATGAAAAATGTTTCATAAGTGAATGTTTGATTTTTCAAAAATTTAAAATTGGGACATTGTTATTAAGGAAATCTTGGGTGCGATTAAGTCTTTTGGCCTTTCAATAATAATATACGTGTTTTATGTTAAACAATCTAAATAAACAAGGAAGCGAAAATTCTTTACAAATCAAAAGAAGCAAAGTTTGTTTAATTTTGACAGCCGTAAGCTCTTGGAAATCGGATTCAGAAGTGTTTTTTTTTTTTTTTTTTTTTTTTGGGTGAAGTATTGGAAATCCGTACATTTTAAATCAATGGTGAAGACCTATTTGAATAATTACTGAAAAACGAAGTATTTGAATAAATTTCTAAGGATGCGTACAGAAGAGTGAAGCAAGAAAGAAAAAAAATAAGCTAAACGAGCTAGTAAAAGAAAACATGCTATAATTAAGAATTTCTATCTCTATATAATACACGAGCCTGAAGCCATTCTTATACTCAAATTCATAAACATAAATTAGCCAATTGTTCTTTTTGTCTCAACCAGAAACTCGTAATGTCTCTTCAAGTTTCAGCACTTCCTACTTCAATGAAAGTTGCCAAGGAAGACAAGAATCGTCGCTCAGTGAATTATCATCCTAGCATTTGGGGGGATCATTTCCTCTCTTACGCTAACACCTCTGCAGTAAAATACTGCTAAATAGTTTCTCTTAAGTTAATTCCTTATAAAGGTTTCGATAAATGTTACACTGCATAGTAACTCATACCTGGGCCACTGGTGGTCCGTTTTACATGCCAATTACCGCGATATGATACTTGAAAAAAATAAATAATGTTTTAATACATAGTAGTTTGTTTCTCCTATGCGGCCCTTGCCTTTTATTTATTTCTAAAATCTGATCTCCCTAGTCTTGGTAAATGGTTCTACGAACTTTCTAAACAACAATAAAAACGCAAATTAACAGGAGTATAAATTTATTCTCATGCATGATCGATAATTTTCGTTTTTTAAAAGTATCCTTGATTTTATTTATATGTAAATAATCCTATATGTTTATATTTGCTAATTACCATTTTTTATTCCATTGTACTGTTTAGGAAAGTGATCATACGGAAAAACATCAAAAGCTGAAGGACGAGATTAAAAGAATGCTGTTAGCGGAAGTGAATAAGCCATCAGAGAAACTTGGGTTGATTGATGTAATCCAGCGGTCAGGTGTGTCTTATCATTTTAAGACTGAGATTGATGAACTGTTAGATCAAATCTATCAGCTTCACCAACACATTGATTTTAGAGACGAAAACGACGACTTATATTTTATCTCTCTTGAATTTCGATTGCTTAGACAGCATGGCTACAGAATCTCCTGTGGTATAGTTCTTTCTCCATGTGCCTTTATTCTTCAGATTTTTTATCAATCACGATGTTTAATGTGATGTGTGCTGAATTAATATGCAGATGTATTCAACAAGTTCAAGGGCAACAACGGGAACTTCAAGGCATCTCTTTCGGGAGACATTCGAGGAATGTTAAGCTTGTATGAAGCTACAGAGTTAAGGGTGCATGGAGAAACAATACTAGAAGAAGCCCTTCTTTTCGCTACCACTCACCTTGAGTCCATGGCAACCAAATTAAGCACCCCACTTGCAGCTCAAGTTAAGCATGCCTTATGTCGACCTCTTCGGAGGGGTTACCCAAGACTAGAAGCAAGGCATTACATGACTATCTATCAAGAAGAACCTTCGCACAATCAAGCTATGTTAACCTTTGCCAAGTTAGATTATAATGCATTACAAAAACTGCACCAGAAAGAACTTTGTGGAATTGTCAGGTAAGTAACAAAAATCACGTTTAATTTCTCGCTAGGCTGTGCATGACTTAATGCACTAATTTATGGTTGAAATGAGTTCCGTCATTTAGGTGGTGGAAGGATTTAGACTTAACCAACAAACTACCATATGCGAGAGATAGAGTGGTTGAGTGCTACTTCTGGATATTGGGAGTGTATTTTGAGCCTGAATACGAATTGGCTAGAAGACTTTTAACCAAAGTGATTGCCACAGCTTCCATTTTGGATGACACCTATGATGTATATGGCACAATTGATGAACTTGAGCTTTTTACCTCGGCAATTCAAAGGTTTGTTTTCCACACGTCAATATCCAATCTTTAGCCATCTCAAATCCAAATTTTATTATAATATATATATATGTTTGCTTATAATAAGCTAGAGTTTTCCATTTCAGGTGGAATACAAGTGCCATTGATGGACTGCCTGATTACATGCAAATAATATATGCAATGCTCCTTGGTGTTTATCATGAAATGGAAACAGAAATGGCCTCTAAAGGACAATTATACCGCGTTCACTACGCAAAAGAATCGGTGAGTTTTTATTCCAGCGGATTAATTGGGGTAATTTAAAACAAGCGAGCATGCATGTAGGATTTCTGCTTAATCGGTATTCATTCTTATGCTAATGATTTAGAATTTGTTTTTGGGTTTCTCAGATGAAGACTCTAGTAAGGAATTACATAATCGAAGCCAAATGGTGTCATGAAAATTATGTACCTAACTTGGATGAGTACATGACTGTTGCATTGGCTACTAGTGCCTACCAAATGTTAATTACCACTTCTTTTGTGGGAATGGGAGATGTTGCAACCAAAGAAGCCTTCGAATGGTCAGTCAGCAACCCTAAACCTGTAAAGGCTTCCGAAGTAATTTGCAGACTCATGGATGACATTTTCTCCCACAAGGTACCATTATATACAAATTTTAAAGGTGCAGGTTTTTTGTTTTTGTTTTCGTTTTTTTTAAAGCCAATGTTTAGTAGTCAACCAATTGTGTCTGTATACATGAAGTTTGAACAAGAGGGAGGCCAAGTTGCCTCATGCGTAGAGTGTTTCCAGAAACAATATGGTGCAACCGAAGAAGAAGCATACAGTGAATTTCGCAAACAAGTTACTGATGCCTGGAAGGATTTAAACGAAGGATTGCTCCACCCAATAGCTTTACCAATGCCACTCCTTGTACGAATTCTTAATTTCGCACGAGTGATTGATGTTATTTACGAGGACAACGATGGCTACACTAATGCTCAAATTTGCCTCAAGGATTATATCGTTTCTCTTTTCATAGATCCTGTGCCGATATAAGCATTTGCCCGAATAAATTACTTTGTCTTGTTAGAAGTGTTTTGTGCTGCGAATAAATTACTTTATCTTGTTAGAAGTGTTATTGTACCTGAATAAATAATGGCAGCATGCGTTTTTCTCGCTTGTGTAATAAAAAAAATTATTATAAGAATTATTTCGAGCATCTTTATGATAAAATCATATTATTCAAACATTTTAATGTCTTATTTGCTGAGACATTTTAGGAGGTGATGTAACATTTTAAAAAATAGTAATTGAAATATTGTGGAAGAAGTGATATGTAACTTCAGGAATATTTTAGGATTATAAATCAAAAATCATACAACAGTGATTTAGAATTATATAGCATTATTCATACTCAACATTTTTCATCATTTTTGCCCACAACCGTGGCTATTATACATTAATTCTCATCACATAGTCAATTCATGAATTTTTATTAAATATGAAATGAAAGACATTTAACTAACTATTAGGTTAAGTTTTTATTTGACTGGATTTGATCAACCCAATTAAAATATCTTTAAAGTTTTATTAAAATGAAGAAAATTGGATTTTAAAACATAAGTACTAAAAAAAATATCATATAAATATTTATTTTATTTAAAAGGACTATTTGATATTTTTATGCACTAATAATGTGGGATGAAAAATGTTTTCCAAAATGAAAACAGTCAGAACAAGATAAATTTAATGTTCTGTCTAATCCTTTGCTTTTATTTGTCAACAAAGATTATTTGAAACAATAATTTTTATTTTCTAAATACAAAATGAAATGAACCTTGAAATTTTTTTTCACATTTTCCAAATTTTAAGAACACAACTTGGCATTTATTGGAATGGAATACAAAATAATGGCACATACATAGTGGTTAGACTCGATGTTCATATTCGGTTCGTTTCTTAATGAGTTTGATTTATTTTTGACTTGTGTTTGCCAAATTTTTATTAAATAAAATTTAATTTCAAGTATTAGTCTGTTCAATTATAATTTTTTATGTTAAAATTCGTGCTAAAAATAATAACAATAACTGTTAACTAATGTGAACTTCCCAAAAAGAAAAAATAATCAATGGTATAGTGTAAATTCAATGGCTTATTTCCAAATTATACACTTTTTTTCCCCAACATTTTTAGTTTAAAACTTAATTTAAACAATTTATATATCAAAATAAAAACTCATCACAACATTTTGGCTTGGTTGATATCGAACATTTGTGTTTTTTAACCTAACATTGTTGAAATGGATGAATCCAACCAAATTCGACCAATATATGGTCCACTTTTTGTAAGAATGATTGAAATCCTTTAATTTACAACATCTTCATCTAAATGTTAATCCAAAAAATCAATATTAACACCCATAGACATAAATATCAATACTAAAGATTATAACGAGGGACAACAACTTAAATAAAATTTAAGTATTAAGACAAGTTTTGGCTCGACTTTCTTCTTTTGAATAAAAAAAAGCTAATATCTAAACAAATCCATAAGAAATAAAAGCTTATTTTAGATCACAAAATTAAGTCTCCAGTTTGAGATTTCATATTGGAATCATGAACTTAACATTACACTATTGGATTTGTCAACAAAGGCAATATTTTCCAAATCTTTTATAAAATTGAATAAAAATAAAGTGAAGATAAAGTCAACACAAAGATGAGCAAAAATGAAAAGAGTTTTGTTTAGATTCATGGGTATATTTGTCCAAATCATTAGTTGAAATTGAAAAAAGCTATTTTTAAAGAGACAAAATTAGAAGTGTAAGTCTTTAATTTAAGACTACTAAATCTTAAAGACTGATTAAAATAATCATTTAAGTCTTATAATGTTTTAAATTAGAAGTATTGTCTTTTAAAAAAGAGATTCATTTCAGGGATATTTGTAGTTTTGAAAAAATAAAACTTCAAAATTTTCTACAATTTACACTAGAGACAATGATAGATCGTGCCATGTTTTTGTCATAAGGGATTGGCACTAACGCAATTTATTGTGCTTTCATGTTGGGTTTTGCATAGCTTTGAAGGTCAAATTGGTTTGGTTGAAAGACAAAAACCAAGACATAACCTAAAGTCTTGTGGGTCTTTAATGGGTCATGTCTATTGAGTACTTAACAAGGTAATTTTCATTAAATTTAATTTTTTTTATTTTAATTTTTAAAATATTTTTATTAATTTTCAAAGTTTTTTATTTTAATATTATTTTAAATTTTTCATAATTTTTATTTTTTTTATTACAAATATTTTTGTTATTTTAATAAAAATATTAATGTAATTAGATAAAAATTATTTTATAAAGAGATGTTTGACTTATTAAAAGTTTGAAGACGGAGACTTTATTACTAAGAAAATCTTGGATGGGATTAAATCTTTTGGCCTTTCAATACCTATATAAATCAAGAAGCGAAAATTCTTTACAAATTAAAAGAAGCAAGCGCTTGGAAATCGGATTCAGAAGTGTTTGTACAGAAGAGTGAAGAAAAAAAAAAAAAGTTAAACGAGCAAGTAAAATAAAACATGCTATAATTAAGAACTACAGGCAGTATTTCTATCACTATATAATACATGAGCCTGAAGCCATTCTTACACTCAAATTCATAAACATAAATTATCTAATTGCTCTTTTTATCTCAACCAGAAACTCGTAATGTCTCTTCAAGTTTCAGCACTTCCCACTTCAATGAAAGTTGGCAAGGAAGACAAGAATCGTCGCCCAGCGAATTATCATCCTAGCATTTGGGGGGATCATTTCCTCTCTTACGCTAGTACCTCTGTGGTAAAATACTGCTAACTAATTTCTCCTAATTTAATTTAATTGAACTTGCTACTGACAGTTTCCTTATAAAAGTTTTAATAAATGTTACATTACATAATAACTTGGACCTGGGCCATTGGCTGTCCGTTTTACCGTACATATCCGACTCTCAGGAACTTGCACAAATACGTATATGCCAATTACCATGAATGTGCCCGATATGATATTTGAAAGAAAAAAAATAAATTTTTTAGTATATAGTAGTTTGTTTCTCCTATACGGCGTCTGCCTTCTATTAATTTACTTATTTATTTCTAAAATCTGATCTTCCTACTCTTGGTAATTGGTTCCATGCACTTTCTAAACAACAATAAAAACATAAATTAACAGGAGTATAAATTTATTCTCATGTATAATCGAAATTTTTCGTTTTTTAAAGGCATCCTCGATTTTTTTTTTTTTATATAAATAATCCTGTATGTATATTTTTGCTAATGACCATTTTTTTCTCCATGGTACTGTTTAGGAAAGGGATTATGCGGAAAAACATCAAGAGCTGAAGGACGAGATGAAAAGAATGCTATTAGCGGAAGCGAATAAGCCATCAGGGAAACTTGGGTTGATTGATGCAATCCAGCGGTTAGGTGTGTCTTACCAATTTGAGACCGAGATTGATGAACTGTTAGATCAAATCTATCAGCTTCACCAACACATGGATTTCAGAGACGAAAACGACGACTTATATTTTATCTCTCTTGAATTTCGATTGCTTAGACAACATGGTTACAGAATCTCCTGTGGTGTCCCTTTATTCTTCAGATTTTTTTATTGATCACGATGTTTAATGTGATGTGTGCTGAATTAATATGCAGATGTATTCAACAAGTTCAAGGACAAAAACGGGTACTTCAAGGCATCTCTTTCGGGAGACATTCGAGGAATGCTAAGCTTGTATGAAGCTACAGAGTTAAGGGTGCACGGAGAAACAATACTAGAAGAAGCGCTTCTTTTCGCTACTACTCACCTTGAGTCCATGGCAACCAAATTAAGCACCCCACTTGCAGCTCATGTTAAGCATGCCTTACATCGACCTCTTCGGAGGGGTTTACCAAGACTAGAGGCAAGGCATTACATGACTATCTATCAAGAAGAACCTTCGCACAATCAAGTTCTTTTAACCTTTGCCAAGTTAGATTTTAATGCATTACAAAAGCTGCGCCAGAAAGAACCTTGTGGAATTGTCAAGTAAGTAACAAAAATCACGATTAATTTCTCGCTAGGCTGTGCATGACTGCATGCACTAATTTATGACTGAAATGAGTTCTGTCATTTAGGTGGTGGAAGGATTTAGACATTGCTAACAAGCTACCATTTGCGAGAGATAGGGTGGTTGAGTGCTACTTCTGGATATTGGGAGTGTATTTTGAGCCCGAATACGAATTGGCTAGAAGACTTTTAACCAAAGTGATTGCCACAGCTTCCATTCTCGATGACACCTATGATGCGTATGGCACAGTTGATGAACTTGAGCTTTTTACCTCAGCAATTCAAACGTTCAGTTTCTACACTTCAATATTCCATCTTTAGCCATCTCAAATCCAAATTTTATTATGTAATATATATATATGTTTATAATAAGCTAGAACTTTCCATTTCAGGTGGAATACAAGTGCCATTGATGGACTGCCTGATTACATGCAAATAATATATGCAATGCTCCTTGATGTTTATCATGAAATGGAAACAGAAATGGCCTCTAAAGGAAAATTATACCGCTTTCACTATGCAAAAGAATCGGTAGGTTTTTATTCCAGTTGATTAATTGTGGTAATTTAAAGCAAGTGGAGCATGCATGCAGGATTTCTGCTTAATTGGTATTCATTATTATGCTAATGATTTAGAATTTGTTTTTTGGTTATTCAGATGAAGACTCTAGCAAGGAATTACTTAATCGAAGCCAAATGGTGTCATGAAAATTATGTACCCACCTTGGATGAGTACATGACTGTTGCATTGGTTAGTACTACCTACCAAATGTTAGCCACTACGTCTTTTGTGGGAATGGGAGATGTTGTAGCCGAAGAAGCCTTCGAATGGTCAGTCAGCAACCCTAAACTTTTAAGGGCTTCCACAATAATTTGCAGACTCATGGATGACATTGTCTCCCACAAGGTGTCATTAAATACAAAATTTGAAGGTGCAAGTTTTTTGTTCTTGTTTTTTTTTTTATCAAATCTTTAGTAGTTAACTAATGGTGTCTTTATACTTGAAGTTTGAACAAAAGAGAGGCCATGTTGCCTCAAGCGTAAAGTGTTTCCAGAAACAATATGGTACAACCGAAGAAGAAGCATATAATGAATTTCGCAAACAAATTACAGATGCCTGGAAGGATTTAATATTTTTATGTACTAATAATGTGGGATAAAACATGTTTTCTAAATACAAAATGAAATGAACCTTGAAATTTGTTTTCACATTTTCCAAAATTTAGGAACACAACTTGGCCTTTATAGGAATGAAATACAGAATAATGGCGCATACATAATGGTTAGACTAGATATTCCTATTCGGTTTATTTCTTAATGAGTTTAATTTCTATTCAATTTGTGTTTGCCAAATTTTTATACAATAAAATATAATTTCAAGTACTTTTCTAATCAATTATAAATTTTTATGTTAAAATTTGTGCTAAAAATAATAATAATATCTGTTAACTAATGTGAACTTAAAAAAAAAATTAATGGTATAACAAGAATTCAATGACTTATTTCCAAATTTTACACTTTTTTCCCGACATTTTTAGTTTAAAAATTAATTTAAACAATTTATATATCAAAATAAAAAATCATCAAAACATTTAAATAATTTATATATCAAAATAAAAAATCATCGTAATATTTTGGTTTGATTGACATCGAACAATTTGTGTTTTTTAACCTTGGATTGTCGAAGTGGATGAATCCAGCCAACTTCAACCAATATATGGTCCATTGTTTGTAAAAATTATTAAAATCTTTTAGTTTTTAACATCTTCGTCTAAATGTTAATCTAGAAAATCAATATTAACATCCAAAGACATAAATATCAATGCTAAATATTATAGCAAAGAACAACAACTTAGATGAAATTTAAGTGTTAAGACAAGTTTTGACTCGACTTTCTTTTTCTGAATAAAGAAAAGCTAATATCTAAACAAATTCGTAAAAATAAATGCTCATTTAGATCACAAAATTAAGTCTCCAGTTGGGATTTCCTATTGGAATCATGAACTTAACATTACCCTATTGCATTGTCAACAAAGGCAATATTATCCGAAACTTTTATAAAATTAAATAAAAATCGAGTGAAGATAGAGTTAACATAAAGATGAGAAAATATGGAAAAAGTTTTGTTTAGATTTAAGGGTATATTTGTCCAAATAATTAATTGAAATTGAAAATAGCTATTTTTAGGGAGAGAAAATTAGTGTAAGTTGTCAATTAGAGATTACTAAATCTTAAAGACTAATTAAAAGAAACATTTAAGTCTTATAATGTTTTAAATTAAAAGTATTGGCTTCCAAAAAAGAGATTCATTAAAAGAAACTTGTAGTTTGGAAAAAAAATAAAACTTCAAATTTTTCTACAACTTTCACGAAAGACAATGGTAGACCATGTCATGTTTTGTCATACTGGATTGGCACTAAACGCAATTTATTGTACCTTCATATTGGGCTTTGTGTAGCCTTGAAGGTCCGATTGGTTTGGTTGAAAGGTAAGGGCCGAGGCACAACCCAAGGCCTTGTGAGCCTTTAATGAGTCATGTATAGAGTTTTTAACAAAGTAATTATAATTTTCATTAAATGTAAATTTTTTTATTATTATTTCAATTTTTTAAATATTTTTTATTAATTTTTAAATTTTTTTATAATTTTAATATTATTTTAAATTTTTCATAATTTTTACATTTTTTTATTAAAAAAAATTTTGTTATTTCAATAAAAATATTAATATAATTAGATAAAAAATGTTTTATGAGAAGATGTTTGACTTATTAAAAGGTTTAAGACTGAGACTTTGTTATTAAAAAAATCTTGGATGTGATTAAATCTTTTGGCTTTTCAATAATAATATACGTGTTTACAAATCAAAAGAAGCAAAGTTACTTTAATTTTGACAGCCCCAAGCGCTTGGAAATCGGATTCAGAAGTGTTTTTAATTTTTTAATATATAGTAGTTTGTTTCTCCTATAAGGCGTCTGCCTTTAACTTATTTACTTATTTTTTTTTTAAATCTGATCTCCCTACCCTTGGTAAATGGTTCCATGAACTTTCTAAACAACAACAAATCCTATATGTATATTTTTGCTAACGGCCATTTTTTTCTCCATGGTAATGTTTAGGAAAGTGATTATGCGGAAAACATCAAGAGCTGAAGGACGAGATTAAAAGAGTGCTATTAGCGGAAGCGAATAAGCCGTCAGAGAAACTTGGGTTGATTGATGCAATCCAGCGGTTAGGCGTGTCTTATCATTTTGAGATTGAGATTGATCAACTGTTAGATCAAATCTATTAGCTTCACCAACACATCGATTTCAGAGACGAAAACGACGACTTATATTCTATCTCTCTTGAATTTCGATTGCTTAGACAACATGGCTATAGAATCTCCTGTGGTATAGTTCTTTCTCCATGTCCCTTTATTCTTCAGATTTTTTATCCACCACGATGTTTAATGTGATGTGTGCTGAATTAATATGCAGATGTGTTCAACAAGTTCAAGGACAAAAAACGGGAACTTCAAGGCATCTCTTTCGGGAGACATTCGAGGAATGTTAAGCTTGTATGAAGCTACAGAGTTAAGGGTGCACGGAGAAACAATACTAGAAGAAGCCCTTCTTTTCGCTACTACTCACCTTGAGTCCATGGCAACCAAATTAAGCACCCCACTTGCAGCTCAAGTTAAGCATGCCCTACGTCGACCTCTTCGGAGGGGTATACCAAGACTTGAGGCAAGGCATTACATGACTATATACCAAGACAAATTCTCCTAAACCTCTTTAGAGGAGAGTGAGTAGTCTCACTTGGACATACGTTGGCCAGAGGTCACGTGGCGAAGGTAGACGATATTGCTCGCCGTTGGGATGGCTTGGGTTTTTTGCTTGATGGATGCCCCTCTGTCCACCTTCAACGATGTACTTTTCGTAGGACTGAATTCGAACTGAACATATCTGAGTCTGTTTTTGAGTTCGGCTCGAACTAGTTTGAAACGAGCCGAACAAACCCGAACACGAACGGCAATTTTAAAATTCAACGAACACAAGTCCGAACACAAACTATACAAACCGAATACGAACATGAACCCGAACTTAAAATAATAATTTTTTAATTAAATTTTATTAATTATTTGTATTAATTATAATTTTTAATAAATATAAAAACGAATTATACGAACCGAATACGAATACGAGCCGAATACGAAGTTAATTATACGAACCGAACATGAATACGAACTTTATAAAAAATGTTCGGCGAACACGAATACGAACTTGAACCCGAACAGTACGAAATGAACCCGAACACGAATATGTTACTGTTCATGTTTGGTTCGGTTCGAATCCAACCTTAACTTTTCAAGATGAGATATGAATGAGATAAATAGACCGTTTTCTTACGATTGTCTCGATTTTATTATTTATGTTTTGAATAAGATTTATTATGCTTGAGAATGATATCATGATTCATTTATCGAATATTATCCATGTTGCTTTTGATTATACGAGTTGCGATATGTTGTAATTAATTTGAATTGTCTAACCGTTATGTGCGGTATTTACATTTTCGTCTATATATGAGTTGAACAAAGACTTACTTGTTTGAAGAAGTCTAAGTCAAATGTCGTACGATGTCAGTTTTACGATGCTCAAAATCTGACCCTGTGACACACATCACCTAGCATGCTCCACCCGCGGTAATACAAATCACAATATATGTATATATATCTTTTATCATTAACTCCACCCACGAAAATACAAAGAAAAATATACGATAAGCAGCAAATATGTATTTGCATAAAAGTAGAATATACAAATAGAATGCAATGCAGCGAGGATCAAGCAAAAAAATCAAATAAAATTTAATAAAAGCAAAAAGATAAAATATTTAAAAAAATTATTAGATAATCAATAAACTTTTATCCTTGTCGACCCAAATAAGATCTTACAAAATCTTTATGAAATTTAGAATTAGTCCAAATTAAGTTTGAGAAGTGGTTTCAAAAGGATAGATATTCGTGTTTTTTTGTATGTTGGGAACGTGGCTGTATAGGAAGACCCTTGAGTCAAGGATGCGGCAAAAGAGGAACAAAATAAAGAAAGAAAATAAAGAACAATAAATAAAGAAGGAAGACGAGACAGGAAGGAGGAGGAAGGTTGACACGGCAGGGGAGAGAAAACGGAGAATCAGCCAAAGTGCAGGATGACGCATGCAGCGAATGGACGCTGCAGAGTTGGAACAGGCACGTGAACGAGGAAAACTGACGCATGCAGAGTCAACACGCAGCAACAAAACTGGCAATCACAGTACGAAGAAAAGGAATAAGGGCAAGCCGAGTGGAAAGGAGGATACGCATGCAGAGAAGAAGGAAAGCTGACGCGAGAACAGAAAAAAAAAATTGAAAACAAGAGTGAAAGCCAGTCATCGCCCCGTGCGATTCACGAGCGCGCTGTGCGCCCACAGGTTACAGCCACTGGCCTAGCGCGCGTGAGGACCGCTCTCGAGCTGGGCCAGCAGCCCAAGCCCACCCTTCTTTTCTCCTGCGTCTGTCTTACCTGGGCTGTGAACTGCTTTTTCCTTTTGGGCCGTTGCTGGAGCATGGCGCTTGGGTTGTTATTAATATTATATTTTTATTTTTTATTTATATATTTTGTGGGTTTTATGGGTTTGGATTTTGAGGTTATTCTTTTGCGGGTTGACTTTCCTTGGGCTATAAAAAAAAATATGACGCATATATTAATAAAAAGACATTACCAGGAAAGATTATTATTGTCACAAGGATCCTCGTCACAAACATACAATCAATTCAATTCGTCTTTTCAAATGTAACGAATTCTGTAAATACGTGACATTTCAAGTAAAACCAATGCATTATAATATTACCTTTTTTTATTTTTTTTAATAAGTGATCTTGGCACAGAATTTATAATAAAGATATAATTGGACTAAGCACAACCTAATTAATAAGCGTTTTGAATGCATTCCAATAGTCCTGGAGCCAATCACCCGCATGTATATATAATTTTAAGTATATAGGAAAAAAAGAAAAAATCCAGACATGTCAATAGATTCCATACACTCTTATCACTATAAACAAGTTATATTTAATTTAGGCTAAATATTATGCAGGCCAAAGAGCATATTCCCACCCACGGTTGTAGGTTTTTTAATTTTTAAAAATCTAAAAATTTATTTATTTATTAAAATTAATAATTAAATTTAGTAATTAATAGTGAAATTTTAATAATCAAAAACGTATTTTTATTTTTCATTTAAAAAAATTAAAATAATAGAATAAATTTTATAAAAATATTAAAATAGATTATAAAAATATTTACAAAATTTTAAAAAATAAAAATTAATCACCACTGTCTGCAATGACCATCTTTACCAAAATGGAGAAGGCCGATTTGGCCTCCTCAATCGAACAAAACGGCTAGACTATTTCTGACATTTTGGTTCCATTATTAGTGATCATTGTCGCTGATGACGTTACCAATAACAGTGATTATTTCTTTTTTATTTTTTAATATTTTTGAAAATTTTATATTTTTATTTAAATATTAAATTATATTTTTATTATATTTAATTTTTGTGATAAAAATAATTTAGTTATTTTACCAAAAATATTTAAAAAAGTGAATAGAAAATAATCAACGAGTAAATATTTAGGTTTTCAAAAGTTGTAAGGTATAATTTTGTCTTTTTCTCAAACCTTGGGTGAGAATTAGTCCTTCGGTTTATTATGCATACAAATTGATGATAAAATTTTATATCATAATAATAATCCGATTTTCGATTAAATTGATTCTCATAGTCATTTACATGTATTACTTAAGGTAATTGTAAAAATATACATAACAATAATATAATTATCTACTATGTGAAATCTTACACTTGATTTGGACAATTTAATCAAAGGAGGACTTTCATGGGAATGATGTCAAAATTAAAACACAAGATCAAACATGGATATTAAAAAAACATATCCTAAAACTTCATTGTCATTAAATCAAAACCCTCAATCAATCGTTTGAATAATTGGAATTAGTTTTGGCCGAGTAGGAATATTGGCTCAAAAGGGTGATTTGATTTTTAAGAAGTTTATAAGAAGTTTTAAGAAGATGGTTTTGGCTAATCAGAATTTTTTCTTTTTTTTCAGCTCAGATTTCGGAAATCCCCCTACTCCACAATGGCTTCCAATGGCCATTTTATAGGCCAAGTTTGCCTTCATTATGACCTCAATCAAGGGGCCAGTTAACCCCTTGATGGAGGCTATAACGGATGCAAAAAAGTCAGCCATGATTTGGAGCAGTAAAGGCCGCAAACTGGAGCAGACAGCGCCAGAAAAATCAGTTACGTGAAGAAGATCAAGCTGCCGCAGGTTGGAAATTCGTGCTCCAGCGCGTTGGCCGATACTTCTTTCTCCCGGGCATTTTTTTCTTTTCTTCTTTTTAATTTCTTTTGGGGCTTGATTTCTGCTGCTTCTTCCACTTGGGTTTACATGCCTTATTTTTTAATGGGCTGAGTTTGGTCTGTTGTTGTTTAGGCAGGCTTGGGTTGGTGGGTTTATTTAGGTTTTGGGTTTGTTGTATGGGTTTTTACATTTAATTTTTTGTTGTGGGCTTGGGTTTTGGTTTTATGGATTTTTTCTAGGCTATTATTAAGGTGGGCTTTTTATGGATTTTAGTATTGGTTTATTTGTTTGGGTGGGCTTACGATTTTATGGGTTTAATTTATATGATTTTTTTTTATTTAAATGGTTTGGAGTTGGGATTGGGTTAGGATTTTTTCGGGTTTTTTATTTTAGTCTTTTTGGGTCTGGGTTTTGCTAATTTATAGTTAGTGGTTTTGGATTTTATTGGGCTTTCACCTTGGGTTTCATTTTATTATTTATGGGTTTTGGATTTCATTTAAATTGTTTGGGCTGGGTTTATTTGGACTAGGGTTTTAGCCTTGGATGGCTAGGATTAGGCTCATCTATCCTAAACTCAACTTTTCAAAAACTTCAAACTTATCTCAGGTTTTTAATTATTGGGGATTACTTTGTTAAATCCAAAATAATGTGTCTACAATTTGAAGCTCTACAAATGGTATCAGTCTTCAACTACTTCCAAAAATGTCTTCTAATTTTGGATCTAAATAATAATTGTTAATTGACAAATTTGTGTTTGTGTGAAATTTTATATATGAGCTTGTGAGTTTAAAAAATAAAATAAAATTTGACAGCCAAATGAAAGATTAGGGATGATAGTAAAATTATATATAATTAATTTGTTTGACCATAAAAATTAAATCTTACAAAATATGATTATTTCAATTAATAATCTAAATTTGAAGAGTGATGTTTAACAACTACCTCTTAGAAAAAGTGATTGTCCTCTACTTTGATGTGACACTTCATAGTGTCGTATAATCTTATGTGACAACTCATTTGTATAACATTATTAAGTGTCGTATAACGATAGTGATCTAACTGAAAAAATGATTAGATGACTGTTTTAAATCATGTCATTTAATTTAATTTTTGATAATCGTTTAAATTTTTAAAATTATTAATAATTTTATTAAATTTAATTTGTTTATTATTTTTAAATTTTAAATATTTTTATTTATTTTTAAAATTTTTTTATTATTTTATAATTATAACTTTTAAAAAATTTAAGATTAAAACTTTATTATTTAAGAAATTTCTAGATAGGATTAAGCCTTTTGGCCTTTCATTTATGTTAAGCACTCTAAATAAATAAGCGAAAAAATAAATCCGTACATTACAAATCAATTGCGTGGAACTATTTGAATGGATTTTTAAGGATGTGCACAGGAGTGAAGGAAGAAACAAAAAAAATAAGAGTTAAACGAGCTAGTAAAAGAAAACATGCTATAATTAAGAAGTACTGGCAGTATTTCTATCTCTACATAATACAAGAGCCTGAAGCCATTCTTAAATTCATAAACATAAATGGTTGAAATTGTTCAAATATAAATAAATTTAAATTTTAAATAAAAATTTCAAAGATTGTGTTTTAAATTGTAACTTTTCATGTGGTAATTTTTTACATTAAATGTTGTAATTAAGCATTACAATTTTTTATGTGGTAGCTTTTCACACCAAAAGTTGTAATGAACAATTACAATTTTTGGTGTTATAACCTTTCACACTAAAAGTTATAATTTTTCATCAAAGAATTACAGCTTTTCATTCTTATATAAAGGCTACAAAATTTATTTTTTCATATACTTTTCATCTCTTACTTTTTTTCTTTTTGAAAGATCAAATACTCTCTGGTATCTCTTATTGAATTTCTTTACCGTTTGTTAAGTGCAGAAATTCACAAGTTTTATCATATCTACTAAAGCTATTTACAATTAATCTCATAACAATCTCAAAAGGAGAGGGAGTAAATATCGCATTTAGGAAAATGATTTACGTTATCTCAACCAGAAATTCGTAATGGCTCTTCAAGTCCCAGCTCCTTCAATGAAAGCTGCTAAGGAAGACAAGAATCGTCGCTCAACGAATTATCATCCTAGCATTTGAGGGGATTACATAATGTATTATATACTGTATATTTTTCTTCTTCTCTTACCATCTGTGTATATGTGTGTTTTGGAATGTGTGTGTTGATATCGCTTCTGCATCTAATGGTGTATGATAAAGGAGCCTTTTAGCTTCTCACTTTACACGCTTTTTTTTTTTTTCTCCTTTTGAAAAATGATTTATACTGAATTTTTATTTCATAAATAAAATTACTTCCTTCCTAGTGATACATGTAACATACATAAAAATTGAAATAGAGACAATAATGTTTGGTTGGTCTTTAAATGCCTAACAGTATTGATGATATCTTCACTTTTTTTGTTTCGTCTTGACATCTATTTTAGACATTTTTGTTATAAATGTTTTATTTTAACAGAAACATATTTTTTTAGGTTTTAATCATAAACCAAAGCTGCTAGTTTTTAATTTAATTTGGTTCGATTTGAAGCATAAAATAAAGATAAAAAATTCATTTCCTAGTTCATTAATTGCAAATAGCTTAAAATTTAGTTTGCATATAGTTTATGGTAATAGTTATTGAGGATGATATGCGAAAGATGTAGATGGAAACCAGAAAAGAAGATATTTTGATTCTGAAAAGTATTTTATCAAAGTAACTATCTTAAATTCATTTTGTATCGTACAATAAATGAATTCCATTTGTGGATATGCTTTCGGGAACGATATAACGATATGGTGTATTCGATTCTATTACATACACGGTATTACATACACGGATCGAGAGCAGTAAAAAAAAACCAGACCCAATCCGGATCCTGAATATAATGCTACCACTACTAATAATTGTACCAATTCACACATGTCTCTTTCTCCTTAACCGGTACCGATTGATGAAAAATGCGAAAAGAAAAAGAAAAAAAAGAAGGATACCATTGGGAATGAAATTATACCATTTGTACCCAGTTTAACAGAAAATGGAGAGATTTATTGATGTATTTTTTTTTATTGGTTATTGGATTTGGATCCGTCGGGACTGATGGGGCTCGAACCCGTAGCTTTCGCCTTGACAGGGTGGTGCTCTGACCAATTGAACTACAATCCCGGGAAAACGAAACATATAGCATACATATTCTTATGATTTCATTCAAACCATTTCTATTTAGATTAAAATCGTCGTTTTTTACTAGAGCCGCGAGTGATATTAATATCCACACTTTAGTGAGAGCAGCACGTATTACTAGTAATCTTTTCGTTTCGCTATTGCCAAATCGATTTTAGAAATATTGAATTATAACTTTTTTTAATGAAAAAATTGAACATTTTTTTATTAAATGGAATAAATTGTTAAGTTTTTTTTGTTAAAAAGATTGAACTTTTAAAATTTTCCCTTGAAGGAGTTAAATTTTCATTATTTTTTATAAAAGATATTAAAATAATTATTTTGTTTCCAAAACAAAATAAAACAATTATAATTATGTTTAATTGGTATTTTTCATAAAAAATATTAAAAATTTTACTTTAATTGTTTTAATAAAAAAATAAGGGAATTTAATTTTTAAAAAAATAAAATTTGATCTTTCAATAGAAAAAAATAATAATTGGATACCTTCATGTATTGTCCTCTAAAATTCTGCACATTAATATTTTTTTCATTGAAATTAATTAAACAAGATTGGTTTTGCTGTAGTTCAATGTAAACAAGAAATTGTCAGTTTTTAGAGGTTGAAAATATTTTCAATGTTTTATGAATTAAGTTCATTGTGGTGGAAGTACTGTACCATGGCAGTTCACAGTTTTCTTCGCACTCAGAAGAGACTTCAAAAAGATCTGCTTTATTCCAAGTAAAATATTTTAATTCTTCCAAATATAAAATTAATTCTGTAGAAACACCCCTAAATGATAAATACAAATAAGCAGCAAAATCCTAGAAATCAACATAGACAGATCAAAATGTCATTCCATATTGTTATGCGCAATTCCATATTCTGATGTCACTTTTGCAAATGAAAATAATGAATTATATTAGGTAAAGTTTTATTAAAATGGAGAGAATACTATCTTAAAACATAATTAATAAAGAAATATCATATAAATATTCATTTTATTTTTTAAAAAGCTAATTAATATTTTATATGCAAAAAAAATTAGTAATGGGAGAAGAAAAATATTTTAAAAGATGAAAACAATGGGAATAATATAAATATGTTTTCGGCTCTAATCCTTTTTTTTTTATTTGTCAACAAAGATTATTTAAAACAATATTTTTAATTTTCTAAATACAAAACTATATTTGAAAAATGAAATTGTTTTTCACATTTTCCAAATACAAGTACGCAACTTGGCTTTTGGAGGAATGGAGCACAAACAACCACTGATCAACTATTTATCCTTAAATCTATAATAAATTCAAGACTAAGATATCTTATAAAATTGGCCAAAGTACAAGTTCCCACCCATAGTTTGAGGCGGGGACAAAGTCCCACCCGCAAGTTTTCAAAAGCCCGATCTCCCACCCTTGGACCAAAATATTAAATAAAATAGTAAACAGTGATATTCCAGGGGCAATTTTATCATTTTATGATTAAAATTTTATAAAATAATAAAATAAATTTTATATAAATTTAAAAAAAATTAAAAAATTTAAAAAAATTTTTAAAAAATCAACTGGCCACAGCCGCCGATGCCGGCGGCGGTGGCCGTTGATAACAGCACCAGGTGGCCGTCTCCGACCACCTGGTTCCAGGGGAGGCCAGATCGGGCCTCCCCGTTGGGTGGAGGCGGCCAGATCTGCCGCCTCCTGTTTTGAAGGAGGCGGCCAGATCTGGCCACCGGAAACGGCCGAAGAGGACCGATATTGGTCCCAGCGGCCGTTCCCGGCCACGTTTGTCGGGGGAGGAGCCCAGATCTGGCCTCCTCCTCCAAAACTGGAGGCGGCCAGATCTGACCGCCTCCACCCAACGGGGAGGCTCGATCTGGCCTCCCCTGGAACCAGGTGGCCGGAGACAGTCACCTGGTGCTGTTATCAATGGCCATCGCCGCCGGCATCGGCGGCTGTGGCCAGTTGATTTTTTTTAAATTTTTAATATATTTTTTAATTTTTTTATATTTAAAAATTATTTTATAATTTTATTTTAAATTTTTATTTATTAAAGGGCATTTTAGTCATTTCATTTGAAAAATTATAAAATAAGTTTGAATTTTGGTCCAAGGGTGGGAGACCGGGCTTTTGAAAACTTGCAGGTGGGACTTTGTCCCCGCCTCAAACTATGGGTGGGAAATTGTCCTTTGGCCTATAAATTTTTTTTTTTTTTTTTTACGGATATCAAGAAAAGGCTCTAGTCAGATGTCACTCAATAATTTTTTAAATGGTAATACTCATCTAATATAGATATTAACATTTATATAAATAAACTAATATTAATATAGATATGATTCTATTCATTTAAAATAAAAATCATAAATCAAGATAATGAGAAAAATGAGGGCTCAATTGTACATTTTTCATCCAAAAAGTTTGGCTATAAAGAAGAGAAAGAAGAAAGGATGACAGACGTGAAAACACAAATAAATGCTAGAGATATCATAAATTATTATAGTATTATTGTATTATACAAAAATTTATGAGAACCAAAGTAAGGAAATAATACCAAAGGGCTTTACAATATATAAAGTATTTAAACATGAGATTTGATTTTTTTTTTTTAATATTAAAACATATTTTCAGCAAAATACAGAGTAAAGCTTCGCTACTAAAGTATAATATCTTATGTATTACCTAAGAATATAAGGTGAGAACCAATTCAACATCTTAAGAGGATGTGAAAATATTCTGGATAGAATTCTATCTTATCCGCAGATGTAGGAAAGTTATACCAAACCATGCGAAAATTGTGCCTCTTTGTGTGGCTTGTTTCGATCTTGTACACTATTTTCTCAAATTATTAATACATTTTCATAACACAGATATATTTAGTCCATATATATTCTATTACTTCATGAAATATAGGGGTTTTAGTTGAGCTCTTCTCGTAGTAGCTTACAAAAAATTTGAGGACCAAATGATTAGTTTATAATTAAATATACTCTTTGTGAAAAAAAAAAAAAATGGTCTCTCTCATACTTACATTAACTTTATCCTATGCAACATAGTAATCAGCCTAATTAACAGGAGGCATTACCGAATAATTTCAATAGAACAATGTCAAACTCCCCTTTACAAAAGTATAAAAATTCATATAATAATAATAATTTAATGCTTTTCAATAAAGCCAAAGACTTGTCGCACCCAAGGTTTTTCCCTAAGACAATTTTCAAAAATCAAACACCCGGATATTAAATAAAATCTATAATTAAATTTAATGGTCAACTATTAATTATTAATGGTCATAAGAATTTTTTTTAATAAAAATTAAAATAAAAAATATATTTTAAAAATAGTAAAATAAAATACAATAATAAAGAATTTTAAAACTTAATAAAAATATTAAAAATTGAAATATTAAAAAAGTTTGAAAAAGCATCAACCACTGCCCACTAGTTGTTTCCTGCATCACCGAAGGTAGATGTGGTCAAATATGGTTGGGAATAGGACAGAGTGGCCCATTCTAGTCACTTGATTTGGTTTTTGGAGGCTACCACTGATTTTTTAAATTTTCTTAGATTTTTAATATTTTTATTAAATTTTAAATTTTTATTATTATTTTAAATTTTTTAATATTTTTATTAATTTCTAATTTTTTTATTATTTTTTATTATTTATAATTTTTTATTTTCTTGATTGAGGATATTTTTATCATTTCAATAAAAATATTAACAGAATTGGATAAAAGATGTTTTAGGGATGGATATTTAACTTTCTAGAAGTTTAAGACTGGGGCTTACTTGTTAAAAAAATCTTGGGTGACGTTAAGGCTTTGGCCTTTCAATAATAATATACGTGTTTTATGTTGAACAATCTAAATAAAAAAAGAAGCGAAAATCAACGGTGTTTTTTTGACAGCCGCAAGCTCTTGGAAATCGGATTCAGAACTGTGTTTCTTTTTTTTCGGTGAAGTATTGGATTATAGGAAATCCGCACATTACAAATCAACGGTGAAGAACTACTTGGAATAGATTTTTAAGGATCCGTACAGAAGAGTGAAGAAAGAACGAAAAAAAAAAGTTAAACGAGCTAGTAAAAGAAAACATGCTATACTTCAGAACTATTGGCAGTATTTCTCAGTCTATATAATACATGAGCCTGAAGCCATTCTTATACTCAAATTCATAGACATAAATTATCTGATTGTTCGTTTTATCTCAACCAGAAATTCGTAATGTCCCTTCAAGTTTCAGCACTTCCTACTTCAATGAAAGTTGCCAAGGAAGACAAGAATCGTCGCTCAGCGAATTATCATCCTGGCATTTGGGGGGATCATTTCCTCTCTTACGCTAGTACCTCTGCGGTAAAATACTGCCAACTGATATCTCTTAATTTAATTTAACTTGCCACTGACAGTTTCCTTGTAAAGTTTTTGATAAATGTTACATTACATAATAACTTATGCCTGGGTCACTGGCGGTCCGTTTCACCATACATATCCGATTCTCATGAACCTGCATTTAAAAAAAATAATTAATTTTTTGATATATAGTAGTTTGTTTCTCCCTAGTCTTGGTAAATGGCTCCATGAACTTTCTAAACAACAATAAAACATAAATTCAGGAGTATTAATTTATTCTCATGTATAGTCGATAATTTTCGTTTTTAAAATTATCCTCGATTTTATTTATATGTAAATAATCCTATATTGATATTTTTTCTAATACCATTTTTTTCTCCATGGTGCTGTTTAGGAAAATGATTATGCGGAAAAACATCAAGAGCTAAAGGATGAGATTAAAAGAATGCTATTGGCGGAAGTGAATAAGCCATCAGAGAAACTTGGGTTGATTGATGCAATCCAGCGGTTAGGTGTGTCTTATCATTTTGAGATTGAGATTGATCAACTGTTAGATGAAATCTATCAGCTTCACCAACACATTGATTTCAGAGACAAAAACGACGACTTATATTTTATCTCTCTTGAATTTCGATTACTTAGACAACATGGCTACAGAATCTCCTGTGGTATAGTTCTTTCTCCATGTCCCTGTATTCTTCAGATTTTTTATTAATCACGATGTTTAATGTGATGTGTGCTGAATTAATATGCAGATGTATTCAACAAGTTCAAGGACAACAACGGGAACTTCAAGCCATCTCTTTTGGGAGACATTCGAGGAATGTTAAGCTTGTATGAAGCTACACAGTTAAGGGTGCATGGAGAAACAATACTGGAAGAAGCGCTTCTTTTCGCTACTACTCACCTTGAGTCCATGGCGACCAAATTAAGCACCCCACTTGCAGCTCAAGTTAAGCATGCCCTACGTCGACCTCTTCGGAGGGGTATACCAAGACTAGAGGCAAGGCATTACATGACTATCTATCAAGAAGAACCTTTGCACAATCAAGCTCTGTTAAACTTTGCCAAGTTAGATTATAATGCATTACAAAAACTGCACCAGAAAGAACTTTGTGGAATTGTCAAGTAAGTAACAAAAATCATGATTAATTTCTCGCTAGGTTGTGCATGACTGCTTGCACTAATTTATGCTTGAAATGAGGTTCGTCATTTAGGTGGTGGAAGGATTTAGACATTGCTAACAAGCTACCATTTGCGAGAGATAGGGTGGTTGAGTGCTACTTCTGGATATTGGGAGTGTATTTTGAGCCCGAATACGAATTGGCTAGAAGACTTTTAACCAAAGTGATTGCCACAACTTCCATTATAGATGACACCTATGATGCGTATGGCACAGTTGATGAACTTGAGCCTTTTACCTCAGCAATTCAAATGTTCGGTTTCTACACTTCAATATCCCATCTTTAGCCACCTCAAATCCAAATTTTATTATGTAATATATATATATATATATGTTTATAATAAGCTAGAATTTTCCATTTCAGGTGGAATACAAGTGCCATTGATGGACTGCCTGATTACATGCAAATAATATATGCAATGCTCCTTGATGTTTATCATGAAATGGAAACAGAAATGGCCTCTAAAGGAAAATTATACCGCTTGCACTATGCAAAAGAATCGGTAAGTTTTTATTCCAGTTGATTAATTGTGGTAATTTAAAGAGAGTGGAGCATGCATGTAGGATTTCTGCTTAATTGGTATTCATTCTTATGCTAATGATTTAGAATTTGTTTTTTGGTTTCTCAGATGAAGACTCTCGTAAGGAATTACTTAATCGAAGCCAAATGGTGTCATGAAAATTATGTACCCACCTTGGATGAGTACATGACTGTTGCATTGGTTAGTAATGGCTACCAAATGTTAGCCACTACTTCTTTTGTGGGAATGGGAGATGTTGCAACCAAAGAAGCCTTCGAATGGTCGGTCAGCAACCCTAAACTTGTAAGGGCTGCCTCAGTAATTTGCAGACTCACGGATGACATTGTCTCCCGCAAGGTATCATTATATACAAAATTTAAAAGTGCAGGTTTTTTGTTTTTTTTTATCAAATCTTTAGTAGTAAACCATTTGTGTCTTTATACATGAAGTTTGAACAAAAGAGAGGCCATGTTGCCTCAATGGTGGAGTGTTTCCGGAAACAATATGGTGCAACCGAAGAAGAAGCATGCAATGAATTTCGCAAACAAATTACAGATGCCTGGAAGGATTTAAATGAAGAATTGCTCCGCCCAATAGCCTTGCCAATGCCACTTCTTGTACGAATTCTTAATTTCGCACGAGTGATTGATGTTATTTACAAGGACGACGATGGCTACACTCATGCTCAAATTTACCTCAAGGATTATATTGTCTCTCTTTTCATAGATCCTGTGCCCATATAAGCATTCGCATGAATAAATTACTT
Source organism: Anacardium occidentale (assembly GCA_026122585.1). NCBI lineage: Eukaryota > Viridiplantae > Streptophyta > Magnoliopsida > Sapindales > Anacardiaceae > Anacardium > Anacardium occidentale. The sequence continues at coordinate 381,381 of JAJEJH010000351.1, read as the reverse complement.
TATCTTGTGAGAAATGTTTTGTACTGCGAATAAACTACTTTGTCTTGTTAGAAGTGCTTTGTACCCGTATAAATAATGGCAGCATGCGTTTCTCTCGCTTGTGTAATGAATAAAAATTATGACAAAAATTAATTCGAGCATCTTTATGATAAAATCATATTATAAAAACATTTTAATGTCTTATTTGCTGAGATATTTTAGGAGAAGTGATGAAACATTTTAAGAATTAATAATTGAAATATTTTAGAAGAAGTGGTAAGTTATTTTGGGAATATTTCAAGACCGTAAATAAAAAATTATACAATATTGATTTAAAACCTAGACCAAGATCACACAAAATGATCCATACTCATCATATTTCATTATTATCGCACACAACTATGACTATTATACATTAATTCTCATCACATAGTCAATTAATGAATTTTCTCGTATTTGACCCAAATCTGACTCAATAAGGGTTCATGTCTTTTTTCGCATGGTCAACACATTTATTAATCTATATCTCTAATCAACTCCTTTAAGTCCTTTAACTAAGTCCCGATACAAACACACAATATATATGTATAATCATCATTATATAAACCCACGTATGATTATGCCTTTAGTATGCACACTTGTACCCTAATTTGCTTATGCACGGGTGTGGCTCTTCTTTGGTCAAGATCGTGACTGACCTACTATGCATAGGTAGAACCCTCATGCACACTTGTGAACTTAATGTTCCTCTACATAGACATAATTGTCGTTGTCACAGTTGTGTCTCCTATTTATAACAAAATTCTCATTTCTCTCTCATCACAATCATGCGTCGTTATGCTCACGAGCGTTTCTCTATAATGGATGCATGAACTTGCATCCCGTGCAGCACAGACGTGTATCTTGTCATGGGGTTATGATCATGCATCCATGCATGACCATATTGCCATCTATTTATCACGTGTATGGTTGTGACCATACTTGTGAACGATTATACATTGTTATTTGTATTTTTCATATTTCACTATTTGTTGTGTTTATTTTTTATTTTGACATTATCAATCATTTCTCATCGTTACTACTTTTAACAGTATAGACTTTAACAACTGGTAATGATGAGATTTTTTTTCATTGTTAAAATGTTTTAAAGATAAGAAATTCACTTTTAATGACCATTTATTCTCTCATTAAAGGTATTTTTTTTTTTGTAAATAAAAGTGCTTCCTACCTAATAATAAATGTGGCATACTTAATAACTGGAATCGAAACAATGATTTTTTGTTGGTCTTCGAATGCCTAACAGTATTGATGATATATTCACTTTTCTTATTTCATCTTGACTTCTATTTTAAACATTTTTATCATAAATAATTTATTAGAATAGAAACAAATTTTATAGGTTTTAATCATAAACCAAAACCACTTATTTTTAATTTAATTTGGTTTGATTTGAAGGATAAAGAATTCATTTCCTAGTTCATTAATGGCAAATAACTTACAATTTAGTTTGAATATAGTTCATAGTGATAGTTATTGAGGATGCTATGCGGAAGCTGTAAATTTTGGTTTCACAATTCTAACTTCTTATGAATATTCTTTTCTTTGTTATGCTTCATTGTAGACCTATAATATAGTCATTTTGAGATATAATAAGTTCAACTTTATTTTGTGTGTGCAAATTTGCAAGGTTAAGATCATTTAGAAATATTGAATTATAACTTTTTTTTAATGAAAAGATTGACTTTTTTTTAATTAGAAAGAACAAATTTTCAAATTTTCTTAGTAAAGTAATTGAACTTTAAAATTTTTTTTTGAAGAGATTAAACTTTCATTATTTTTTATAGAAATACTAAATTAATTATTTTGATTCCAAAACAAAATAAAAAATTCTAATTATATTTAATTGGTATTTTTAATAGGAAATATTGAAAGTTTTATTTTGGTTCTTTCAATAGAAAAATGAGAGACTCTTTAATAAAAAAACAAAAAAATAAAAAATAAAAATTTGGTCCTTCAATAGAAAAAATATAGCTCAATACCTTTATGTTTTGTCTTCTAAAATTCTATTTCTGCACATTAATATTTTTTTCATTGAAATTAATTAAGCAAGGTGGTTATGTAATAGTTCAATGTACTTTTTCAATCCTCAGTGTGGCGTATTTATGGACATGGAGGGAGACACGGTTGTGGGCTGTATTGGGTTGTATTTGACATGGCCTACCAAAGGATGAAATTTGTAGGTCATGTCAATCTGCATTATGACAAGATTCGGAGCATGGCCTGTATGCTTCGGCCATGTCTACATGAAGGCAACTTCTAACAACCCAAAATGAAGGTTGGTGACCCTAGTGAAGAAACAAGCTCTATTCAATCATGTTTCGTTCAAAATATTGTGTTAGGAAAGATCTACAAGAGACCATTAATTATTGATAAAGAATATAAATTTTGCTTAGAAGAGGAGTGAAAGCGCTTGTAGTTACTTTATTCTCCATCTTTTAGCATACTGGGTGTGATTTTTTCCGTGTTGTATTGTAGGTATCAATTTTTGTCAATTTTCCGTGTTGTATTCTCCATATCAATCATGAATATAAATTTTTATCTATCAATTTTTAATCATTTAAACATCTATTAATAATTAAATTTAATCATTAATGATTAAATATTATAGCTAAATAAGTATTTGTATCTTTTCAAATAAAAAGAATTTAAAAATAATAAAATAAACTCTAAAAAATATTAATATATATATAAATAATAATAAAATAAAATTTAAAAATAATTGAAAAAATAAAAATAAAAATTAAAAATTAACAGTGATAATCAAACTAGGTGATCAAAAATAGTTATTTGATTTACGGAGTGACCATATCTGACAATCTCTACCATCATTGATAGTTGAAAAAGATCGAAAATAGACAAGGTCGGCCATTTTCAATCATTTTTGACAACTAATGATAGTGTAGGTGGTCACATCTGATCACTTTTATCAAAACGAGATGGTAAAATTTGGCTATCTTACTCTTATGAGGTGACTAGATTTGACCACTCAATTAATCAGATAATCATTTTTTATCACCTAATTATATTTTTAGTGGTCATTATTATCGGTGTTCTACCAATGATGATGACAGTTATTTTTTAATTTTTTTAATTATTTTTAATCATTTAATATTAGTAATATTTTTATTATTATTTTATATATTTTTTGGTTAAAGATATTTTGGCCATCTCATAAAATATTTATAGAATTAGATGCAAATTGCTTGATAGATGGAATGCTCAATTGCTTCTCAACTTCAAGTATTTTTCTATTCAATTATAAATTTTTATGTTAAAATTCGTTGTAAAAATAATAACAATAACTGCTAATTAACATGAACTTCAAAAGCAAAAAAAAAAAAAAAAAAATCAATGGCATAGCATGATTTCAATGGCTTATTTCCAAATTATACACTATATTTCACAACATTTTTAGTTTAAAACTTAATTTAATCAATTTATATATCAAAATAAAAAAAAATCATCACAACATTTTGGTTTGGTTGATTTCGAACATTTTGTGTTCTTCAGCCTTGAAAATTCCTCTTGAGTTTCATCCAGTACCAGTCTTTGCTCCCGAAGTGACCCTGGAAATGCTTGATGTAAGGCCTGGGGAGGCTCTTGCTGTGAACTTCCCTCTGCAGCTCCACCACACCCCAGATGAAAGTGTTGATGTGAACAACCCAAGGGATGGGCTTTTGAGGAAGATAACCCTTAACCCAAAGGTGGTCACCTTGGTGGAGCAAGAATCAAACACGAACACTGCTGCATTCCTCCCAAGGCTCATTGAAGCACTGAACTACTACTTGGCAATGTTTGAGTCGATTGATGTGACCATGCCAAGGAACCAAAAGCAGCGAATCAATGTAGAACAACATTGTTTGGCCAGGGATTTTGTGAATGTTATTGCTTGCGAGGGGATGGAGAGGGTAGAGCGGCATGAACTCTTTGGCAAATGGAAGTCTAGGTTTACAATGGCAGGATTCCAGCAATGCCCTTTAAGCCCATATGTCAACTCTGTGATTTGCTGAGGTGTTACTCGGAGCATTATAAGCTGGTGGAGATTGATGGGGCTATGTTGTTGGGTTGGAAAGACAGGGATTCGATCTCGGCAGCTGCTTGGCACTGAGTGTAAGAATACACATGATAGATACAGAAATAAAGGCACTCTATTTGTTACAGGTTGTAGATGATGACCGCCTAGCGATGATGTGTGCATCGCAGGTTGGTTAACAAGCCATTAGATATGTATAAGAGTGTTGCCTTCGGTGTAAAAAATTCAGTGGCTAGCATTTGGTTCTTTGTGTATTTCTGTAGCATTAGAATTTTGGTTATGCATGAGTCCTCTGTTTCTAATATTATGATTCATGTACCTGTGCAATCTGTTTCTAGCTTTTTGATTTTTAACTTAAAAACTACTGTTTCTACCTCTTAATATGAAAATTTTGTGAGACAATTGATATCTTTCTGAAAGATAATAAAAGTTTGAAAAAAAGATCATATAAATATTTTAGTCAACTCTTGAATTTAGGTTTTCTGCATAACTTTGGAAGTTTGAAAAAAAAAATCGCAACGTAAAATGGTTGATTCTTGGCTATATTCCTGTGCAAATGTACCCGGTGATTTTTAGCAATGATGGGTGTTTCTGGTGATGGTCATAGAATTGGATTGCGGGGTATGTTTAAAACTTTCAATCAATTTGTTAATCACAATGAGTTCAGCAAGGCCATGTGCAAGGCGTTTGCAATCTTAGTAGTTGCAATATTGAAACTAAGTTTAAATAAAAATTTAAAAAATAAAAAATAATAAAATTAATTTTACAAAAATAATTATAATATAATATCAAATTAATAATAATAAAAATAAAAAAATAAACATACAACTTAAGGAATAAAAATAAAAATAAAATTTTAAAAAAGGTTAAAAACCTAACCAGGTGGCTATTTTTGACCACCTAATTAGATTTATGATCGCCAATAACGCTGAAAATGCTATCGGTGATAATGACCATTTTTTTAATTTTTTAAAATCATTATTATTTTGTTAATATTGTTGTATATCAAAATTTATTTTTATATTAATATTAATTATTTTTTAATAAATGAGTTTTAATCATTTTATTAAAAATATTAATAAAAATTAAAAAAATTTTTATATGAATAAGTAATTAATTTTTTAAAAAAGTTTAGATTATCATTACGAGAAATCTTGGGTGGGGATAAGTCGTTTGGCCTTTCATAAATTAGGTTCCTTTTTGCTTGCTGCTAAGCACAAAGGCTTGGCAGCTATTTAGACTTTCTGGGAATGGGAACAAATTTTATAGGTGTAAATTGTAAACAAAATTAGCAAATTTCGTAAGTTGATTTGGTCTGATAAGGGAAAATTTTTCATTTCCTATTTCATTAATTGCAATAGCTTAAAATTCATTTCAGGTGGAACACAAGTGCCATTGATGGGCTGCCTGATTACATGCAAATAATATATGCAATGCTCCTTGATGTTTATCATGAAATGGAAACAGAAATGGCCTCTGAAGGAAAATTATACCGCTTTCACTATGCAAAAGAGTCGGTAAGTTTTTATTCCAGTTGATTAATTGTGGTAATTTAAAGCAAGTGGAGCATGCATGTAGGATTTCTGCTTAATTGGTATTCATTATTATGCTAATGATTTAGAATTTTTTTTTTGGTTTCTCAGATGAAGACTCTAGCAAGGAATTACTTAATCGAAGCCAAATGGTGTCATGAAAATTATGTACCCACCTTGGATGAGTACATGACTGTTGCATTGGTTAGTACGACCTACCAAATGTTAGCCACTACGTCTTTTGTGGGAATGGGAGATGTTGCAACCAAAGAAGCCTTCGAATGGTCAGTCAGCAACCCTAAACTTTTAAGGGCTTCCACAATAATTTGCAGACTCATGGACGACATTGTCTCCCACAAGGTCTCCTTAAATACAAAATTTGAAGGTGCAAGTTTTTTGTTTTTGTTTTTTTTATTCAAATCTTTAGTAGTTAACCAATTGTGTCTTTATACTTGAAGTTTGAACAGAAGAGAGGCCATGTTGCTTCAAGCGTAGAGTGTTTCCAGAAACAATTTGGTGCAACCGAAGAAGAAGCATATAATGAACTTCGCAAACAAATTAAAGATGCCTGGAAGGATTTAAACGAAGAATTGCTCCGCCCAATAGCCGTGCCAATGCCACTCCTTGTGAGAAATGTTTTGTACTGCGAATAAATTGCTTTGTCTTGTCAGAATTCTTTTGTACCCGTATAAATAATGGCAGCATGCGTTTCTCTCGCTTGTGTAATTAAAAAAATTATGATAAAAAATTAATTCGAGCATCTTTATGGTAAAATCATATTATAAAAACATTTTAATGTCTTATTCCACTACAAGAGAAAGAGTTTTTAGCGGCGTTTGCCTAAATGCCGCTAAAAGATATCGTTTTAGCGACGTTTTAATAAAACGCCATCGAAAACGCCGCTGTAGACACTTTTAGCGGCGTTTTTTAAAAACGCCGCTAAAACTCATGTAAAAACGCCACTGTAGACACTTTTAGCGGCGTTTTTTAAAAACGCCACTAAAACTCATGTAAAAACGCCACTGTATACACTTTTAGCGGCGTTTTTTAAAAACGCCACTAAAACTCATGTACAAACGCACTGTAGACACTTTTAGCGGCGTTTTTTAAAAACGCCGCTAAAACTCATTTAAAAACGCCGCTAAAAGTCTTTTTAAACCTAGCGCGCAATTTTCTTTCCTTCCTTCTCCCATTTCCTCTCCCGCCGCTGCACGCTGTTTTCTGCCGCTGTTGCTGCTGTGTTCACCAGTTCCAGGCGTGTTTTCGACGGTTTTCGGCCATTTCTTCGTCCTTTAGTGACGACATTCTTCTCTTCTTCAGCTTGCAGTCCTCATTTGGAGATGAAATTGTAAGTTTTTTATTATTTTTTATTTATTTGTTATTTATTAAAGTTTAACGTTTTGTTACTGAATTTGGAGCAAATGTTTGAAATCCAACCAATTGGAGGGTTGGTTTGTTTGTGGTTTTCAGTTGGAAGTGTTTGAATGAATCAATTTAACCAAATAATTCTGTGTTATGTGGCGTTTTTTGTTCAATTAAAATATTTTAAAATTACAAAGAGTATTCAAATATAGCACAAAATAATTACTTATTTATGACCTAAAAGATCTGAATGAATTGAATCACGTTTTCATGGCGGAACATGTTTTTATTATTATGAAAGCTAACACTTTTATACACATCTCATCAATTAAATGTTCATATTTTGGTTCTTGTGTTCTGTATCTTGGACTATAGACATGCCTTTCTTTCTTGGCCCTCCTTGTCTCGACAATCTATAGTGGTTAGTGGTTGCTTTTGAATTAAATTATCATTTTCCACCCAACTTTAGGAGAAACCATAGATT